>JAJPUD010000143.1:682392-712620 GCA_023553655.1 Myrmecobius fasciatus
CTCTTGTTGCTGGACTTTGTTGGTAACAGAAATATTGATGATTTGTGTGGATTTATTTCATATCCCTCAACTTTTCTAAAGCTATTACTTGTTTCAAGTTGATTTTTGGATGATTCTCTAAGATTCTCTAAGTATACTATCATATCATCTGCAAATAGTGATAGCTTTATCTCCTCATTTCCTGCTCTAATTCCTTTAATTTCTTTTTCTTTTCTTATTGTTAAAACCAACATTTCTAGTACAATATTGCATAATAGGGTTATAATGGGCACCCTTGTTTCACCCCTTATCTTATTGTGAATGCATCCAACTTCTCCCTATTGCAAATAATGCTTGCCAATGGTTTTAGATAGAAGTTGCTTATTTTTAAGGAAAACTCCATTTATTTCTATGCTCTCTAGTGTTTTTAAAAAGGAATAGGTGCTGTATTTAACAAAAAGTTTTTTCTGCATCTATTGAGATTATTATGTGACTTCTGTTAGTTTTGTTATTGATATAGCTGATTATGCCAAAAGTTTTGCAGTCCTACATTCCTGGTATAAATCCCATATGGTCACAGTCTATTATCTTGCTGATAAATTATTGGTATCTCTTTGCTAATGTTTTATTTAGAATTTTTGCATAATATTCATTAGGTAGAGTGGTCTGTAATTTTCTTTCTCTGTTTTGGCTCTTCCTGGTTTAGATATCAGCACCATATTTGTGTCATAAAAGGAATTTGACAGGACTCCTTCTTTACCTATCTTTCCAAATAGTTTACATAGTACTGGAATTAATTTTTCTTTAAATATTTGTTAGAATTCACTTGTAAGTTCATCTGGCCCTGGAGATTTTGTCCTAGGAGTTCACTGATGCCTTGTTCAATTTTTTTTTTTTCTAAAATGAGGTTAAGTAGCTTATTTCCCTTACTGTTAATCTAGGTAATTCATATTTCTATAAATATTCATTCATTTCAATTAGATTGCCAGATTTGTTGACATACAGTTGGGCAAATAGTTAAGATTTATTGATTTAATTTCTTCTTCATTTTTATAAGTTCACCCTTTTTATTTTTGAAATTTGTGATTTAGTTTTTTCCTTCCATTTTTCTAATCAAATTAATCAAAGATCTATTTTGTTGGGTTTTTCATTGAACCAACTGTTCATTTTATTAAATAGTTCAATAGTTTTCTTACTTTCAATTTTATTAATCTCTCCTTTGATTATTAGAATTTCTAATTTGGAATTTAATTGGAGGGGTTAATTTGTTGTTTTTCTAGCTTTTTTTAGCTGCATGACCAATTCATTTATCTCTTCTTCCTCCATTTTATTTATGTAACTATTTAAATATATAAATTTCCCCTAAGACCTGTTTTGGCAGAATCCCAAAACTTTTGGTATATTGTATCATTTTTGTAATTCTCTTAGATGAAATCATGGATTATTTCTATGATTTGTTGCTTGACCCACTCATTCTTTAGAATTGGATTATTCTATGTAAACAGGGATTACTTTATTCATTATATTATCTTCTACCACAGTGTTTTTCACATAGTAGTAATCTAATTAGTGCTTGTTGAATGATTGATAAATTAATAATTCCCCTTTCAAAATTGCTGAATATTTACTTCCAATTATGCAAACGTTCAAATATCTTTTCCCTATGTTTTCCTTCAAATAGGTTCTCTTATTCAATTGCTTATAAGTCCTAACATATATATATGTATATATATATATACACATACATGTGTATGTATACCATATTACATTATGCATTAATATATGTAATTAAACAATAAAATCACTTATTTTTCTACTAAAATTTTTAAAATTCACATTTCAAATGATTTACAATCATATCATTATAACAATGTCAACACTCTGAATGGCACAATTCAAAGTACAAAAAAGACCAGGCACGTCTACAAGACTAGAATCTCAGAAACTTCATTAGGGTAAATCTCTTAGCTTAAGTTCATCATATTGTTAAAATAACCCTTTCATAAATATATCTGACAGATAACCTCTTAGAAAATGCAAAGGAAGCCAATTAATTTAGTTGTATCTAGGGGAAAAAAGAGATTATCACAAAGTTTGGCCTGTCACTCATTCTAATTTATTTCTTTTTTAGGTATCTTCTTGGTATCTTTATATCCCAGTTACTCATTCTAATTTATTTCTTCTATTGGTACTTCCTTAGTTTTCTTATATCCTAGATCAAAGTTATGTTGAAGACAAAAACATACCTGAATCATATTTCCTTTACGCTGCCTGTTTTCCATGCCTAGAATGAACTCCTTCTTCCTTTCTACCATTAATATTCCTTTGACTTCCTTCAAAGTTCAGCTAAAATGTTTCTTCCTACTGAAAGCTTTTCTGAAACACCACCAATTGCCAATTTCCTGCACTCCCAAAATATTTTTCTTGTATTTATTTTTCATATATTTTTACATACTTATTATAAACATATTCTGTTTTTTTTTTAATACAATGTATTAACATAGGGACTCTTCCATTTTGTTTTGCTTCCCCAGTACTTACCACAGTACCTTGCACATAGGAGACACTTCATAAATGCTGACTGATGGAAATGAAACACATAAGGGTTGCTTCAAATTGGAAAACTTCAATGAAAATGGAAAACACTTTATTCTCCTAAAGAAAGTCTGTGATGAATAAGGTAGAAATGATAGCATTTGCAATACTAGGCAGAGCTGAAGAATTATTAGATCCTAGACCTAGAGCTAAAAGAGACCTCAGAGACCAAGAAGTCCAACTCTTTCATTTTATAGATGGGAAAATTTGGAACCAGAATGGCTAAGAGACTCACTGGCAAGAAGAATGGTGCCCCAGGGCCCTCCAATGATGCGGAGGGCAAGATTCCAGTCAAAGAGTTAGTTACAAAGTATTATTTTGTGTCCTTACTCTCAGGGGGAAAGACAAAGAAAGACAAAAACAGCACCTCTTCTCAAGGGGAAAGACAATATGCAAAATCTGTAACATATAAGAGATAGATAAGTAGGTAGGTAGGTAGATGAATAGATAGATAGATGGATAGACAGATAGATGATGGATAAATGGATAGACAGACAAACAGGTACATAGATAGATAGATGGATGGATAGATAGATAAAAAGATAGAGATAGATGATGGATGGATGGATAAACAAACGGATGGATGGATAGATAGACAGACAGACAGACAGATTATATGAAAGGAGCAGGTATTCACAGCTGGAGAGGAGGCAAGAGATATTTTCTATAAAGATAGGATTTGAGTTGAGTCCTGAAGAAACCCCAAAAAAATTTAAGAGGAAAAAATGCAGAGGCAGCACATTCTAAGTATTGGGGACGGTGAAGGAAAAAGCAGGGAGTTGGGAAATGGAGTGTCATATTTAAGAAATAATAAGGAGCAAATGTATTTGGATCATAGAGTTTGTGGAGACAATGATCAGTCTCTTAAGAGGTTTTCATCCTTTAGCAGCAACCCTACAGGACTCTCAGATTAACCCCTTCCTGTGGGTGAAATGACCATTCCCATGAAAGTATCCCCACCAACTCCCATTTTTTAATTTTTGCCCTCTCCACAACAATTGAATTTGCCCCAAACACCTTTTCATCTAATAGTTTAGGCTCTATTCCCATGTTAGAAAGTCAAAGAAAGAAGGGAAATGTTTGTGATTTTCTGTGTTCTATTTGGTACAGTTATGGGTGACCAAGAAGGTCTGAATCCTCAAAAGTCCCATTTAAAGACCATTTAATCAACCCTCTGAGAAGGATCAAACCCAGGTTTACATATGAAAATGAGAAATAAATTGATGGTGCTTCCTGCTCTATGCAGCTCCTATTACTTATTGCTTATAATAATATGGAGATAAAGACTCAATGTTTGTGTGTAAAACTGGTTTTCCAACAAATTCTGGGATTCTTCCATACACAAACACACACATACACACACCACTCAGACACTTAATAGTATTCTATTTTTTTCCTAAATACATGTAAAGATCATTGATTTTTATAATATTTTGAATTTCAAATTTTTCTTCCCTGCTTTCCTCTCCTCCCTTCCCAAAACAAGCCATCTGATATAACTTATACATGTGCATTCATGTTAAACATATTTCTACATTACTCATATTTTATTTTATTTTATTTTATTTTGCTATTTTTTTTATTAAAGCTTTTTATTTGTATAACATATGTATGGGTAGTTCCCCAGCATTGATCTTTACAAAGCTTTCCATTACAAATTTTACTCCCAGTCCCCTCTCCTCCCCTAGATGGCAGGAAGTCCACTACATGTTAATAAGTAATAATAGTTGACAAGTGTAAGAAAAATCCTATCTACAAGAAAAAAGAGAAAACCAGAGAAAGGCAACAATGCAAGCAAGCATCAATAGAGATCATGAAAATGTTACATTGTGGTCCATATTTCATATCCCTCTCTCTGGGTGTATATGGTTTTCTTCAGTGAACAATTGGAACTGGTTTGAGACATTTCTTTGTTGCAGAGAGCCATGGGCCTCAGAATTGATCACCACATAGTCTTGTTGTTGCCGTGTATAATGATCTCCTGGTTCTGCTCATTTCACTCAGCATCAGTTCATGCAAGTCTCTCCAGGCCTCTCTGAAATCGTCCTGCTGGTTGTTTCTTACAGAACAAAAATATTCCATAACATTCATATACCATAATTTATTCAGCCACTCTCCAATTGATGGGCATCCATTCAGTTTCCAGTTTCTAGCCACTACAAAAAGGGCTGCCACAAACATTCTTGCACATGTGGGGCCCTTTCCCTCCTCTAAGATCTCTTTGGGATATAGGCCCAATAGAAACACTGCTGGGTCAAAGGGTATGCACAGTTTGATAACTTTTTGAGCGTAGCTCCAAATTGCTCTCCAGAATGGTTGGATCCATTCACAGTTCCACCAACAATGTATTAGTGTCCCAGTTTTCCCACATCCCCTCCAAAATTCATCATTATCTTTTCCTGTCATTTTACATTACTCATATTTTAAAAGAAGAATCAGAAGAAAAGGGAAAAACCACAACAAAGAAACAAAACTGAAAAAGATTAGTGAAAATAATATGTTTCAATTTATATTCTGGACTTCACAATTCTTTCTCTTCAAATGGATTGTATTTTCCATAATGAGTCTTCTGAAATTGTCTTTCATTACTGTGTTGCTGAGAAGAACTAAGTCTATCATAATTGATCATCACACATTGTTGCTCTTACTGTGTACAATGTTCTGGTTCTGCTCACTTCATTCAGCATTAGTTCACTTAAGTCTTTGCAGGTTTTTGTTTTGTTTTGTTTTGTTTTTGTTTTTGTTTTTGTTTTTTTACAAAATCTGCCTGATCATCATATCTTGTAGCAAAATAACATTCCATTGAATTCATATACCATAACTTGTTCAGTCATTCCCCAATTAGTAGGCATCTTCTCAATTTTCAATCCTTTGCCACCACAAAAAGAGTTGTTCTTTATGTTTTTATACATGTGGGTCATTTATCCTTTCTAATGATATCTTTAGGATGTAGAGCTAGTATTAGTAGTGCTAGATCAAAGGACATGAAAAATTTTATAACCCTTTAGGTATAGGCCCAAATTGCTCTCCAGAATAGCTGGGTCAGTTTACAACTCCACAAACACATCCACAATGTCTACATATTCTCTCACACTTATCATTTTCTTTTTCTTTCATAT
Organism: Myrmecobius fasciatus; assembly: GCA_023553655.1. Taxonomy (NCBI): domain Eukaryota; kingdom Metazoa; phylum Chordata; class Mammalia; order Dasyuromorphia; family Myrmecobiidae; genus Myrmecobius; species Myrmecobius fasciatus. The sequence goes on from JAJPUD010000143.1 coordinate 688,086, forward strand.
TAGCTAGTCTGAGGTGATACTTAAGAATTGTTTTAATTTACATTTCTCTATTCAATAGTGATTTGGAGCATTTTTTCTTATGACTATGGATAATTTTAATTTCTTCATCTGAAAACTGCTTGTGTCTTTTGATCATTTTTAAATTGAAGAATGACATGTTCTTATAAATTTATCTATTTATTTATTTATTTATTTATTTATTTTGCTTTTTGCTGAGGCAATTGAGATTAAATGATTTTCCAGGGTCACACAGCTAGGGAATGTTAAGTGTCTGAGACCAGATTTGAACTCAGGTCCTCCTGACTTCAAGGCTGGTGCTCTATCCACTGCGCCACCTAGCTGCCCCTGTTCTTATAAATTTAACTTAGTTCTGTATATATCAAAAAATGAGGCCTTTATCAGGAACACAGGCTATAAAAATTGTTTCTCAACTTTTTGCTTTCCGTCTAATCTTAGTTGTAGCAAGTGGATTTGCAAATGAATTCTAACAAACATCTTAAAACACTATTTCAAAAAAAAGAAAAACAAATAAATAAGCAAAAACAATTAATTCCAATACTATATATAAACTCTTCAGAAAAATAAGCAAAGAAAGATTCCTGCCAAATTCCTTTTATGACACAAATATTGTGCTGATACTTAAGCCAGGAAGAGCCAAAACATAAAAGGAAAATTATAGACCAATATCCCTAATGGTATTGATGTGAAAATTTTAAATAAAATATTAGTAAAGTACCCTTTGACCCAGCAGTATTTCTACTGGGCTTATTTCCCAAAGAGATCTTAAAGGAGGAAAAGGGACTAAATGACAGGAAAAGATAATGATGAATGTTGGAGGGGATGTGGGAAAATTGGGACACTAATACATTGTTGGTGGAACTGTGAACAGATCCAACCATTCTGGAGAGCAATTTGGAACTATGCTCAAAAAGTTATCAAACTGTGCATACCATTTGACCCAGCAGTGTTTCTACTGGGCCTATATCCCAAAGAGATTTTAAAGGAGGGAAAGGGACCCACATGTGCAAAAATGTTTGTGGCAGCCCTTTTTGTAGTGGCAAGAAACTGGAAATTGAAAGGATGCCCATCAATTGGAGAATGGCTGAATAAATTATGGTATATGAATGTTATGGAATATTATTGTTCTGTAAGAAACGACCAACAGGAGGATTTCAGAGAGGCCTGGAGAGACTTGCATGAACTGATGCTGAGGGAAATCAGCAGAACCAGGAGAACATTATACCCAGCAACAAGACTATACGATGATCAATTTTGATGGACATGGTTCTCCTCAACAATGATGTGATTCAAACCAGTTGTTCAGTGATGAAGATAGTCATATACATCCAGAGAGAGGCCTGTGGGAACTGAGTGTGAACCACAACACAGCATTTTAAAGCTTTCTGTGAATATTTCCATGCATTTTGTTTTCCTTCTTAAGTTGTTTTTTCTTCTTCTCTTTCTAGATCTGATGTTTCTTGTGCAGTAAGATAACTGTATAGATATGTATACATGTATTGTATTTGTCATATAATTTATCCTATTTAGCATGTATTAGATTACCTGTCATCTAGGGGTGGGGGTGGGGGGAAGGAGGGGAAAAGCTTGGGAAAAAAAAGTTTTTGCAAAGGTCAATGTAGAAAAATCACTCGTATGTTTTGTAAATAAAAAGCTTTATTAAAAAAATATTTAAATAAATAAAACTTTCCCCAGTATTCCCCAAACCAAAGTCACAACAAAGTTGTCTTTGACCTAGAGTATAGAAATAGCCCAAAAGCAGCCCTATAATTTATAGCCCCAACTTACTAAGCAGTATGATTTCTTTTTGGTCTATTCACATTTTTGTAAGGCTTGAGGACGCAGTAGAGCTTAATATAAATTAGAGAATCTTCACTCACTGAAGGGAAATAAGAAAATGAATCCCTTAATCAATAAGTATTTATTAAGTTCATGCTATGTGCCAAGTACTGTGCTAAATGCTAAGGGAATAAAAATGCAAGCAAAAAAAAAAAGACAGGCCCTACCCTCAAAGAGCTTATATTCTAATCAAACCCAGCAACTTATAAAATGGGAAATCTAGTCATTTTCTGGAAACTGGATTCTCAAAATCTCTAGAATTATGGAACTTATTAGGGTAAAGGGAAAATACCACCAACTAGAAAAGCAAGAAATTTAACCATACCCAAATTGAAAAGTGTTTGAAATAGGGAAGGTGGGTAAAGACATGGAAACCCAAAGAAAGAAAGCTTCAGTCTGCATTTATTCTCTATTCTCTTCTTGTCTCCAAAATTTGCTTTTTCACACAAGCGGAAACAATTTTTCTCTAAGGAATCTTTATGGGAGAAAAAAAATCATCCTGGAATATTATGTTCAGCTCTGGGCAGTATGGTTTAAGAAAGACATTGATGATTTGTAAAGTATCCAAGGGAGACCAGCCAGCATGGTAAAGGACCTCAAATCTAAGCCATATGACAACCAATAGAAAGAACTGGGACTGTGTAGCCTGGAGAAGAGAAGATTCAGGAAGATCATTATGGCTATCATCAAATACTTAGGATCATTGAATAATAAATTTAAAGCTGGCAAAAAAAAAAATTCATGTAGATCATTTCCTCTAGCACCTTCCAGTGCAACTTACAGATGAGGAAACTGAGACCTAGAGAGGTCTAATTATCAGATACATCACTATAAATAACAAAAGAGGGTTCTATATTGGACTCAAGTATCTGAAAAATTTTTAAGGAAAATAGGTCATAGATACCATATTAATGGTGGTATCAGTCAGATTATTATAGGCCACTGACTAATTAGTCTCAGTTCTACTTTTTTCTATAGGTTGTTGGAAATATAATTTCATTAATTATACCTTCCCTGGACCATGTGCCTATGTCTTATATTAAATAAGAAATAATACTAAGAATAATTATTATTATTATAACTACACTTTGTAGCCTTTTAAAGTTTGCCAAACACTTTATAGATATTGTTTCATTGAGCCTTGCAGTAACCCAAGGGGTAAGTACCACATGTAATTAACCCATTTTACAAATTTACAAACTAAGACTAAAAGAGGTCAGTTCATTTTTTCCAGGATCACACAGCTAGTTAGTGCCTGTGGCAGGATTTGAAGACCATCTTTCTGAATCCAGGTGCAGTGCTCTATACACCAACTTACGGCCTCCATGATATTGTAGAATTGGTGCTACCATTGGCCAAGTACCAAGAATTGATAGCTATTATAAAGAGATCAGACAATTTGTTCCCATTCCCTCCATTCTCTGAAATCACTCTTCGCTCTGAAGTCAAGTCACTAACTAACTAAAAGCAAGAATAAGAGAATTTGGTGAGTATTTTAGTTAGAATACCTATTAAGTAGATTATTAAGCTTTAGATAACTTTTGGTTTTCTCTGTTTTGTATGTGAGGGTTTGGGCAAAGCAGACATTTGGCTGAGCTCTGCCATAAGAAGTTTCTGATACTTCCTGGCAATGTGATCCTAGACAATTCATTTACCTTCTAGGTATCTCAGGCAATTTCCTAGAATTTATGAACTAAGGCAGAGATGGTTAATTGGTCAAAGTAATTTCTATAGGGATATAACCACAGATCCTTCTCCTATCTCTGGGATTAGGTTAATTCAAATACATTTTCCTTGACCTGTTGGAACTAACACTGCATTTATGAGATACTTTTAGGATCATGTGTCCATAAAGGCATTTAAGGTGCCTGGGAGATCATATGATGACACACATACACAAAAACCACCTATATTTATAGTGTGTCCAAGGTTCCTAGACCATGATCATCAATCAGTTTTTATTCTTTCTTTTCTCTGCTAGTTACCAAGCTACTCAGTTAGTTTTCCTTATTTTCTGTAATGTCCTGAGACAGAATATGTCTTCAGTATAAATATAAATCACTTCATGAATGTACATTGCCAAAGTTATAGAACACTGTCCATCAAAATCCATCATACATAATTTAGAATTCTTTTGATTGGTTGGTTGGATGGTTGGTTGATTTGAGGAAAAATTGTCCATTTTGATCTATGGTGTGATCAATGTGGTGAACCCCTATTGCAGGAATTTCCTCTGCCAATACAAAGCTGAAACTCAAGTATAAATAATTATCCTAGAGAATAGCTAAGGGACACTAAGAGGTTGAGTAGCCTGCCCATAGTCACAAACCTAATATGGATCAGAGGGCTAGGATTTAGCTCAGGTCTTCCTGGCCCCAAGACTAATCCCCTACCCAGAATTGTATGTTGCCTTTCAATGGATTATACTTGACATTCTTTTTTTAAAGACTGAGTCTCACCATTTCCCCAGGCTGGAATTATAGCAATTAGTTATTACATGATCCCATTTCTGATCAACAATGGCACCTTTGACTTGGTCTATATCTGACCGGGGCTGATTTGCCTTCTTAAGGCAACCTGGTGATTGTCTGCTCCCAGAGCAGCACCATGATGATGCTAATTACTGCTAACATCTGATTGACTTAGCTCACTACTGCTAGAAATCCCCATTTTAAGAGATGCTACAGTTGCTGCCTCCTCAGTTACTGGGACTATAGGCACACACCATTACACCCAGTGGTGAGTATGTATATTCATTACATATTTTGTAGAATACTCCATACCCTCTCTATTCTTATATGATCTAAATTAATTTGAATCTTTCCCTCTGGGTTAAATTCAAATACAAGTAATAATTACTTTTGCTTTATTTTGTTGATGTTTTTGGTTCAACTTGGCATATTAATAGGGATATTAAAATTGAGGGACACTTCTCATGAAGAGAGAACAATCTCAGTTATCAAAAAGTCTCACTTTTAGAATTTACTTTCTTAGCCAATGAAAAGAGATGTGCTAAAAATGAGTGCAACTCTTCATTGCTAGCCATTTGTCATAAAGCTGAATGAGTTTGCCACTCTCTTCAGGAAGAACAAGAGGATAATAGAGCATCTCTCTGCTGCAGTTTTCATTCCTTGGTCTTTTACTGCAGAACCCAATCAGTTTAATTAGCATTTACCCAATCTTTCTGAAATACAAAAGACTTCAACTTTTAACATTTAAGTTCCACAAGATGTACTCAAGGTGTTATCAATTACATATGTTTTCTTCTTCCTCCCCTCCATCTTTTGCTTCTATTTTCAGTTCTTATTAAGATATATCTAATTTATATTTGTCGGGAGGTGAGGATGGAAAGGAAGATCCTGAATTACAACTTTATCAGGGAAAAGTTAAATGGCATCACGTAACAACTATATAGAATTGCCATCGTGGACAGCCTTTTCACACAGCCAAGATTGACAACTTACAAATTTGGATGCATTTTCTTCATTATCAGCTACACAAAAGGGAGAAGATGGGACAGAGAATCTTTCTACACACAGACATCTTGCTGGTTGGGTAAGGATACAAGGCTAAGTAATTTATCCTGAAATATCTCTTTTGAAATGCAACCAAAAAGAGAGGGAAAGAAAGAGAGAGGAGGCCTTTAAAAACAGATTTTACTGACCCAGAGAGAGTATGACAGCAACGATTTACAATTTTCTTCCATCTCATTCTCTTATCCTCCCTCCCTCTGCTCTGACTGTGTGTGTCTCTCTCCACTCACCATCCATCCTCCATTTCCTGATAACTTCTCATCACGTTACTTCGTGTCTAATATAAAATGGTGGTGTGCGGAGGAGTAAAATTAAAAAAGAGAAAAACAGAAAAGAAAAGAAAGAAAAAAGAATAGAGAGACAATATGATTGGGAGGGCAGGAGAAAGAAAAAGATTGAGAGAGAGACAGAGAGAATGTCAAAGCTCAGGTCTGGCATTTGCCTATTTAAATTCAATCATGCAGCCTTAGCAGAGCTGAGAAATAGATGGTCTGCATTATGAATTTCTGATCAGATGACTGATAGGTTATGAGAGGGGATGTAATCCCATTGAGAAAGCCTTTTTCTCCAAGCAAGGGCAAGCAATAGCTGCCCTTCAGAGACAGCTCTTTGCTTTGCCCTTTTTATATTTTTCCCTTTCTTTAAAAAAAAACCCAAATAAGCATTTTTATGATGATAAATGCGTAATAATAATTCACAGTCGCCTGCATCTGAAGCAGGGATGTGCCTTAGCAAATCAGACACACGCTCCAAATAAAACGCATTTTTTTTTTCCTTTTTAAACCTAATTAGAATTCTCTCCCTTTCCCCATCTCATTTTGTACCAACATTGGTGATCTAAAAAGAAAGTGAAAGGAAGGAATATTTGCAGTAAAACTGGGTATTTTTAATGCTCTTTAGGGTATCTAACATTGACTAGTTGCCTTAAAAAAATAGTGTTTGTTTTAAAAAAAATCAAAGAATTTTCCTCAGATGGTTCAAAATTCCTGTAAGCATAAACCTATTTTTAAGGATTTCTTTTATTCCAATACACATGTAACCACACTTTAAATTTCTTTGCATGATAATTTTAGCCCATTAATTACTGTAGTTCTAGTTAAGCATCATACTAACCAAGAAGGTTTGACTGTTAATTGAAACTTGTGTAATAGAACTGGGGTATTAAGTCTCCAAATCAGACCTTTGTGATATACTGTAAAAAAAAAGTTACAAAAATAAGTCTGAGATTCTGGAGATAGTCAAAAATATTATACACAGAGCACAAGATGCTGAAAAGTCTTCCAATCCCAATTTACAATCCATATAAAAAGCTACTATGGAACTATTTAGAATTATATGAATAAGGCAGAGAGGATTCCCAACAAGCCTGGAGCTTCTCTACATAGAGACAAGGGGAACTTGAAATTTACACATTGAAATCAACCTTAAATGGAAGGGATGAAAGTTGGATTTGGAGTGTCAGTGACTTCTTGGATTTCACCCATACTTGATTCTATGTGACATCACTGAGACAATAGGGATGTTTTCCAGAAACACTGCTTTTCCCTCTTTTCTTTCCCCCAAAGATATGGAAATTCATCAGCTAAGTGAGCCAGTTATTTTCCTCTCTCTTCACCAGGAGGCATCCCTGAACCTAATAGAAATATGCAGCAAAAAGAAAAAGGGGGGAGAAAACTGGGAAGAGGGCAATGAGAGTGATGGACAGAGATATGTTTTACATAATATGCATGTTGTGACATCAACCAACAAAAAAAAAAGCTAAAATTCACAGGCAGTATAAAAGCAGCATCTTTGACCTTTATTCTCTAAACTCATTTGATTGCTATTTATTATTATTATTATTATTTGCTAATAATAATAATAATAATCTTGGTTTGGGGGAGTTTTTTTTTTTTCTACTCTGCTTAAAGGTACCAATTCTTAATTAGTTCTCTGAGAGATCCAAATTGTGAAAGCTGCTGTCTACACCTCAGTGGAATTGTGTCCTTTGAAATCCAGCATTTTCATTTACATCATGCATGCATGTCAGCATAACTTCAGTCCTCTCTACACCCTAAGCTGTAATAGATCCATTAAGTAAGTGCGGATTTGGGGGCAATAATCTGAAAGTGCAAATTATTTACCTGATTTAGATTCATTACAGTCAGACATGCCAGTCCACATTTCGCCATCTTTTTAAAATGGGGAACTTGCCCTGAAAGAATATTATGTAAATCTTTCCGTCACAGATTATTGACTCTATACATGACTTCCACGCTGCATATCTGCTTTTCGGGCGGGCTTATTACATACATATACACAGTTTCCAATTTTTAACCTCCACCTTTCTCCCCCTCCTCCTCCTCCCAATATTCATTATGGAAAAATAGCATCTCAAACCAGACTATTACTAGTTTCCTTCTGTTCAATTTACATAATATCTGTTCTTGGAGTGTGTGTGTATGTGTGTGTGTATGTGCACATTTTAACATGTATATTTTATTCCCCAAATGCTATAAATGTCCATCTTGGTACAACTAAACACAATGGGATTCTAACCAGTGATAGAAGTAGAGATGTATACTGAAGAAAGCATCCCAGCCTTTTTAAGGCAACAAGGATAAAAGTCAGTCAATTCTAGATGGATAGAACCCCAGAAAAAAAAAAGTTTTTTTCCTTCTTATAATGGATCATTCCTATCTTCCTTCAAAGACCAGCTGAAGTATATCCTTCTCCAGCAGACACTAACTCGTTACCTTCATGTATTTATTTTGTGAATATTTATATAGGTTATCTCTTTCAAAGGACCTTAAGCTCCTTGAGGGCAGAAACTTTTATTTTTGTTTTTATACTGTGTCCATAGCATAATGCGTAGTACATACTATACACTTAAATATCTGATTGCTTGTATGATCAACACAATCAATCTATTAATTAAATGTTAGTACTTCACTGATTGATGAATGGTAAACATACATCAACCTAGGTTGCTAAACTTCTGAAGACAAAATCTCAATTTTAAGACTGGTTCCACTTGAGAAGAGTGTTACAAATTCTGGGAATGATATACCAAAATTACAAAATGATTTTTATTAATTATAACCAACAAGAATCTCTTTATTCTTAAATCAAAGGACGAAATGTTTTATCTATCAGTCCCAACTCCCCAAAGTTTCTGCTCATATCTTTTCAATCTTCTGCTGCTTTTTCCTATTCCCACATTGCTATTGATCTCTATTTTGACATCTTCAGAATAATCTAGGGCATTCACTTGTATGCAAGCAATCTAGGTGACTACAGAATGTTTATTCCCACAAACATTTATTAAGCATCTATTATGAACAAGGTCCTATGAGATCATTCATTTTCCCAGTCTCATTTCAATTTTATCCCCTTGCCATGCTTCATTCTAATCTTCCAGTAGTTTTCATTTGTACTCTATTTCATTTCTTTTTTTTTTTCCTGAGGCAATGGGGGTTGTGACTTGCCCAGGTCACACAATTGGAAGTGTTAAGTGTCTGAGACCAGATTTGAACTCAGGTTCTCCTGACTTCAGGGCTGGTGCTTTATCCACTGTGCCACCTAGCTGCCCTTCTATTTTGTTTCTTCTGTGACATTGCTCAAGGGGTCTCATGTGTGGACTACACTTCCTTCTCACCTCCAAATAAGAAAAAATAAATCAGGTATGAGTAATTCTTATGCCTTTCCTTATCTTTATTAGCATTTTTACCATCTTGAAATAAATGAATGAAGGGGCAGCTAGGTGGTACAGTGGATAGAGCACCAGCCCTGAAGTCAAAAGGACCTGAGTTCAAATGTGGTCTCAGACACTTAACATTCCCTAGTTATGTGACCCTGGGCAAGTCACTTAACCTCAATTGCCTCAGCAAAAAGCAAAAAAATAAAAAAAGGAAGAAATGGATGAAAAAGCATTTAAAAGCCCTTTAAAGGGCTTACTTTTTCTTGCTTACACACACACACACAGACACACACACACACACACACACACACACACACACACACACACATATATATATATATATATATATATATATATATATACATATATGTACTATCCCAGTAGAATGGAAACTCTCTGAGAACAGGTCCATTTCCTTTAACATCACCAATCTGAACTACTAATTGCTAGACTGAAGCATGCAAACCCAAAAACCTTGGGAGCAGCAGCACCTCCCTATCACCTGTACTGCTTTCTGCCCATCCCCTTGCAGTCATCATCAAGAGAGCAACTCCTATGGAGTTGAAACCTGGCAACCGTTTCTATGGGTGCTATAGCTCCTGCCTCCTCAGCAGCCACAACTCCAGAAGAGCCTAGAAAAAAAATCAGCTACTTAAAGTCCTCAGCACTTTCAAAAGGATTCAGCATCAGAAATGGATGTGATTTTATCAATAGAGATGGCATTTTAAAGGAAGTATTTACAACCTAAAGATAATGAGGGCTTTGTATCTGATTATTAACACTCCCTCTAGGTATTGTCTTCCCCATTAGATTGAGGGTTCCTTGAAAACAAGAAATATCTTGCTTTTCTATGTGTATTCCCAATGGTTGGCACATGGTAAAGACGTAAAAATGGTTTTCACTCATTCATTCATTCACCTAGCCCAACTCCAAAGTTTTACAGATAAGGGAAGTAAAACTCAGAGGTCAAGAAGCATTTAAAAGCTGAAGGGATTCACCCAGTAATGCGAGTGTAGAAAGCAGAAAAAGTTGGCATTGAATTAGAATATAGAAAGTTGTTGTGAGAAAGTGCTTTGTGAATTATGAGACTTTCTATAAATGAGATATTTTATTTGTTTATTAATTTTTATTATTATAAAATTATAAATGCAAAGCTTCTTTCAGATTTGAAGCACACTAACACTAAGAATTAACTACTTTGATTACTTAGAAAGGGAAGCCCAAGAGAACCAAGACTTAGGTACCTATTAGCTCAAATTATTTCCTTTACATAATACCAACTCTGCTTTAATATGTTTTTTGTGATATGCTTTTAGATCACAATTGATATAACAAATTTTGATCTTTTAAAGATCTATGATTGGCTCTCTTCAACAATGAAATGTTTCAAACCAGTTCCAGTTGTTCAGTGAAGAAAGCCATATACACCCAGAGAGAGGGATGTGAAATATGGACCACAACATAACATTTTCATGCTATCGATGTTTGCTTGCACTGTGTTTCCTTTCTCTGATTTTTTTTCTTGCAGATATGATTTTTCTTGGACAACAATGATGAGTGCGGAAATATGTATACATATATTCGATTTGTCAACTATTTTAACATAATTAACATATAGTGGATTTTCTGCCATCTAGGGGAGGGGTGGGGAGTAGGGGGGAAAATTTGTAACACAAAGCTTTGTAAGGGTCATTGTTGAAGAATTACCCTTATATATGTTTTGCAAATAAAAAGTTTTAATAAATAAATAAATAAAATAAAGATATATGATTAAGACTAAACTCCTTGGTGCTATACTAGATGATCTTTCTTGAATTATTGTGGCCAAAAACTCCTCACCCTTTGGCCAATCTGGTGTTTGGTCTCTAAATTGAGAGGGTGATCCTTGGATCACACACAATATGTCACCAGGGCCAACATTCCAAAAGGCTGCAATTTTAGAGACCAAGAAAGAGAGCCTTTAATTAGTGTGGAATTTAATTCAAGTGCTATTTATTTTGCTGGAAATAATGAGAAAGGAGTATGTGTGTGTGAGAGAGAGACAGACAGACAGACAGACAGACAGCAAGAGACAGAGAGAAAGAAAAAGACAGAGAGGGAGAGAGACAGACAAAGAGAGAGACAGATAAACAGAGAGAGAGACAGAGAAAAACAGAGAGACATGAAGACACAAACAGAAACACACAGAGATACAAAGGCAGAGAGAGATAAAGAGAGAAAGATGTAGAGAAAGAGAACGATACGCAGAGAGACAGACAGGAAACAGAGACAGACATTTCCAGAAATGAAAATAGCCAAATGAAAGGGTAAACTATTACTTGATGAATCCTGTCTCTTGCTTTGCATTTGTTTTCTTTGATGACAAAATCAACCAACTCTTGTTTGTAATACTAGCCAAAATTTTCTAGGTTAACTACTTAAAACACATGACAACTAGTCCTTTATCTGAGTGTACCAAGCCCAGAGCAGAGCTTTGCCCTTGTGCTGGTGTGACTGTCTGGAATAACTCAATAAAAACCTGCTAAAGGTACACAAGTGTCCAAGATTATCTCAAGCAATATAGAATCTTTAGGGTTTCAACAGGTGGGTAAATTGCCACATGAAGGAATAATGAGAAAGGGATGCTCCCAGAGTTCCTCTTTAAGTTATTAGAAAAGGACTTGGAGTTGGGGGGCAGTTGGAGGGTGCAGAATGGTCACTAACAGGTACAAAAGACAAAACTGGCAAATATTAGCACAGTAGTAGAAAGGCAGGCACACTGCAGATTGGAGGTAGAGCTAGGAATTGGTAACAAGTAAAGTAGATATAATTGGTCCAGAAGTGGCTAGGGGCACCACAGAATGCTGAGTCTTGTGAGGAAGACACAACTCCAAATTTGACCTAAAACATGGTCTAGCTGTATGACCCTAGAAAAGTCATACTTCACCTCAGTTTCCTCAGCTATAAATGAGAATTATAACAGCATCTGCCTCACAGGGTACTTGTGAGGCTCAAATGATAAAAATGAGTATATATAATATATATGCATACATATAAGTATAAAATGCTTACCATATGCTAAGCACTTTATGAATGTTTTCTCGTTTGATTCTCACAAAAAAACATGGAGGTAGATGCTACAAAATCATCATTATACAGATGAGAAAACTGAAGCAGACAGAGTTTAAGTGGTTTGCCAAAGTCACATAGCTAGAAAGTATCTGAAGCCAGATATGAATTCAGGCTTTCCCGACTCCAAGTCCAGCACTTTATCCGTTGTACCACTTAAAAAATGCTTAGCATATGTTGTTGTTGTTGTTGTCGTGTATGACCCTTAATGACCCAATTTGGGGTTTTCTTGGCAAAGATACTGGGATGGTTTGCCTTCAGCTCATTTTACAGATGAGGAAACTGAGGCAAACAGTGACATGTCCAGAGTCATACCAGTAGCAATTGTCTGAGGCTGAATTTCAACTCTGGTTTTTCTGACTCCAGGCCTAGAGATATATCCACTTTGTCACCTATTAGCACATATTAGATACTTAATCATTTCCTTTCAGTCATTGTGGGAAATCAATTGGAAGTATACTAGAAAATTGCCTAAATTGTAAACAGCCTTTGATCCAGTGAGACCACAATGAGGCTTATAGCTCAAGGAGATCAAAGACATAAAGAAAGTTCCTGTAAAAATAAAAATATTTTAGCAGTACTTTTTGGGCAAGGAAAACAAACAAAAAACTAGAAGCACTGTGACTGAGCATTAACTGAGAAATGGCTGAACCAATTGTGACAAATGATAATAATGGGAAATGGAGTCAAGATGTTGGATTAAAAGCAGCAACTCATTTGATATCTCCCCCAAATTCCTTTCAATAATGACTAAACAAATTTTAGAGCATCAGAACACCCCAAAAGACAAAGTAGAACATTTTCCAACTACAGACAACTTAGAAAGCCAGCAGAAAAGTTCTGTGGCACCAGCATGTAGTTACCCAATGCAATTATGGCTCCAGCTTTAGCCCCAATCCTAGCCCCAGTCCTAGTCCCAGTCCCAGATAGCAAAGAAGGAACTGCCTAGTGACCTCTGAATCAGCAGTAGTACTGGTGGCTTCCAAATCTGGTGGGCCAGAGACAACAAAGAGTACTTAGACAGTCAGCAGAAAAGGTTTGTCAGAAGAGTGAAAAGGTCTTGGGAAACCAGCAAAACAAGAGTGGGCATGGGCAGGGGTGGTGGGGGGCAACTATTGAGGAAAGTCTCTGTTGCTTTAAATAGAAAATAGAAAAAGCTAATAAGGAAAAGAATGCCTTAAAAAGCAAAATTGGCAAAATGGAAAAGGAGTTACAGAAACTCACTGAGGAAAATAATTCCTTAAAAAAAGAATTGTTCATAGAATGTTCCTATACCATGAGAAAAAATAAATATGTAGAATTCAGAGAAAATTGAAAAGGCATCTTTGAGCTGATATAGAGTGAAAAAAAGTTGAAGCAAGGGACCAACAAACAACAATATAAATGAAAACAACACTTGAAAACTCTCATTAGTGCAGTGACCTATTAAAATCTCAAAGAAAGGAAGTCTAAGAGAATGGATGGAGTCTTACACCAGGAATGAGGAAGACCCAAGTCTTAAAGTCCTGGCTCAAACATCCTAGGAAATCCCTCTGTCCTTCATTTTTGTCACTTGTAAAATGAGGGAGTTGGGACCCTCTAAAATCCCATCTAGCTGTAAATCTTTGAATACTTATGTTGATAATTATAACATGACTGATGATGAAATCTAACTCCCTGTTCTCAATATAAAGATAGTAAACTATAAGCATAGAATGAGGTCTAAGATGTCAGATAGAGTCGATGACTTGGTTTCTTTGAGTTCAAATCCAGCCTCAGATATTTACTAAGCTATGTGACTCTGGGCAAGGGATTTAACTCTGTTTGCCTCAGTTTCCTTGTCTGTAAAATGAACTGGAGAAGAAAATAGCAAATTTTCTTTGCTAAGTATCTTTGTCAAGAAAACAGACATGACTGAAAGGACTGAGCAACTTGGTTACAAGGAAGAATATTAAGAATAATGTGGGAAGGAGTAGATATTATTAGGAAATGACAGTGTTGGGCGGAAGGGGTAATAGCAATAAAACATTTATTTCAAATAAATGATTCGACTCAAGTACCAAAACTACTTACAGTTTTGCTTTCTTAATTTTTCAGGGACATAAAAAATACATGAAAATTTTTCACCCCAAATTTCAGGAAAATGACACAGAAATTAAAATGGCAAAAATGTCTTTTGAAGCTGTTTTAAGTCACAAATACCAAGGGCTGTAACACTACTGTCAACCTTATTTAGCTTATCATTTTTGGAAAGCAAAGTACACTGTACCTATACAGTGCTGGGTAAATACTTAAGACAAGCTGCTGACACAAATTAAGGACTTCAGACATCTAAAAATAATCTCTCCTATCAAATGCTTTATTAATATTTTCAGTTTGATATTTCCTTCCTTTTTAAATTCAGAATATAATAGCTGGAAAATATTTTTAAAATTTAGGAGCAACCTCTGCTATTCATATCACTAAGGTTGCTTTCTTTTCAATCAATAAGTGGTCAACAAATAAGCAATTATTAAGCACCTACTATATCCCAGGCATCGTGGTGAACACTGAAGATACTAAGTATCTCAATTATCCAAGTCTCTCATGAGAGAGAACAAATATATATAAATAAGTTGTATTTATTAGGATAAGAAGAAAGTTGTTCTTGTTATTTGTCCTCTGTTTTCAGAGAGGGCCAATGATATCACAGGCTGATGGCCTGACTTGTGAGTGAATTGGATTTAAGTAAGACAGTTACACAAAGTCATCAGCCCCACTCTTCCAAAGTCATTAAAGTTCAGTGGCATCAAACAACAGGTAAACACTAGAATTTAAAGGCATTTGGAAAGGTCAATAAATAGGATCTTAATTAGGACTTGAAAGACACCAGGGAAGCCAGGAGACTGAGATGAAGAGAGCATTCTAAACATGAAGGACAGTCAAAGAAATACAAGACTAACTAGTGGGCACCATAGTACACAGAATACCAGGCTTGGAATCAGGAAGACATCTCCCTGAGTTCAAATCCAGCCTCAGACACTTTCTAGCTATATGATTCTGGGCAAGTCACTTAATCATATTTGCCTCAGTTTTCTCATCTGCAAAATAAGCTGGAAAAAGAAATTTAAAAACCGCTCTTTGCCAAGAAAACCCCAAAGGAGGTCATGAAGAGTCAGACAGAACTGAACAACAACAGAAAAATATATTTTCAGAGCATATTATTAATAAACTAGGAAAAGGCCCTTTTCAAAAAGAAAATACGGTTTCCTCCACCAGAATGCCTTTACTCCCCTGCTCCCCTCTTAAAGGCCCCAATGTCTTGAATGTGGTGTGTCCCCTATGACCCATTAAAGAGAAAACTGAGAAATACAACTGAAGCATCTATTCTTCTGAATTCAAAGTCACCATAGGAAAGTCAAAACCTATCTGTTCTACCTATACCTATCATTCATTTTTTAAAACTGGCACAAAAGAATCTTGAAGCTTTAAACACACACACACATACACACACACACACACATACACACACACACACTTCACATCTTCTCTTTTTTCTTCCCATCCTCAGATTCAATTTGACCAACACAATTTGGCACAAATGTATCATGTATCTATGGGCCATATGTAGAAGGTTTATAGCTTGTATGTATTATATTTAACTATATTGTTTGCATGTTATTTTTGTGGTTTGGGAAAATTACAGCAAGCATTTTCCCCTATTTTCTTTTCCCCCAGATTTAATGAGGAGGCTGGGTTGGGCAATTTCTAATGTCTCTTCCTGCTCTATGGCTCCGTGATTTCTTACCCTTTTTATTAACTGACTATACATGAATCAGGTTCTCGGGTCATTTTAACATTACCATACTCACCAACATGCTCATGTCTGTTTAGATGGTTAGGAAGCTGTTGTCTCTGGACCTAATCAGTAGAGGATTCGCAGATGTTTGGCTTTTTTTCTTCAAAAGCAAATCAAGGGGTGATGCTAAAGCTCACATTATTGTTATAGAGACTAAATGTGATTTCAGAGGCTTAGCTCTCTGAGGCTTCCCTGAAATTCTAAATGATGGAACTGAATTGTTTTTGTACATTTCCATCTGATAC
The DNA here is from genome assembly GCA_023553655.1 of Myrmecobius fasciatus. Classification (NCBI taxonomy): domain Eukaryota; kingdom Metazoa; phylum Chordata; class Mammalia; order Dasyuromorphia; family Myrmecobiidae; genus Myrmecobius; species Myrmecobius fasciatus. The sequence goes on from JAJPUD010000143.1 coordinate 704,325, forward strand.
AAATGGATCTAAGTCTGGATTCAGTAAGATTTACTAGGAAGCCAATAAATCTTTATGTAACAAAAGCTATCTTATGTGTTGTAATGGAAAGGACCAGCTTTGGGGTTCAAGATACTAGGTTCAAATCATGGCTTTAACATCTCTGTGTGCATATGAATAGTCTCAGTTGCCTCACCTGGAAAGATGAGGAGGTCATGCTAGATGACCTCCAAAGATCATCCTTTCCAGCTTGAGATCAGTGATCTTTGTGTAGCACTCATCTTGGCACATTCTCCTACTTTAAAATACTCTGAAAGGTTGGGTTCCAAGGAAGCAATTTGCTATTACTCACCTCATTGTCTTGTAGATAGCCCTCATGAATTGGGTTTCTAGTACTATCACTCATAAGCCCCCACCAGTGTAATCCTCATTAATAGCTAATACATCAACTCACTTTTAATTCAAATCCAGTCTCAGACACTTATTAGCTAAGTCACCTTAAACAAATCATTTTAATGTCTGTTTGCCTCAACTACTTCATCTGTAAAATGGAGATGATAATAGTAATCACCTCCCAAGGTTTTTTCAAGGACCAAATATGATTATAATTTTTTAAGTGCTTAGCACAGTGCCTGGCACATAATTTATACTATATAAATATTAGCCAGCCATTAATAACTAGAATTTACATAGTACTTATAGATTTGTAAAACACTTTAAAACATTATCTCATTATTATTTTTCCATTTACACATTTGTAAATGAGAAAATTGGAGCTAGACTTGAATTCAGATTTTCTTGACTTCATCTCCAGCACTCTGATACACTATGGCATATAACTGCTTTGATTTACTGAGAAAGTATTCTATGAATAATACCATGCATCCCAAACCAAGCCAAAAGCAATTCTCCCCTGACATACACAAGGTCCAAGGGAAGAATAGCCTCAAATCTGCCTATTAAAAACACATGGTCCAACTCCTCACCCAGAATATCCCGTTTGTCTCTTCATGGGATACTGACCAAGTCCCCATTAGATGTAGCCTTCTACTGTGCTCTGAGGATCACTACCTTTCTAGAATCCATAGCTAATGCTTCTTTCTGCCATGGGAGTCATATACACACTCTCAGAAGCTACTGATGTTCTCCAGGAATTCTCTTTCCCACCCACTGTAGCCATTTTTTATGCCATCAGTCACTACCATTCTGGTGATTGTGCTACTAGTTCTGGTCACTAGTGGCACTCCTAGATCTCTCAAACTTAACAAGATTACTACCTGGACATATCCACCTTGGAAGACCCATTTGTCTAATATCAAAAAAGAATACAAGTAGCAACAAATGTGGTTATGCAGTTGTAGCAACTTTGACCAGGTAGGAAGATATGGTAGCCATCCTTCTTCTCCATCTGGTGGTTCAACACAGCTCTGCCTCCCCACAGCTGGAATACAAAAGTTGATAGGAATGGGTAAGCTACCCATCTGTACTATGAGTTCTGTCTCAACAGCTAGTGAGTCATCGGTTCTTCCAACTCCACAGCCAATTAGAAGACATCTCATCATCAAACAGTACTCATGACTCAAACCAGTTTCACTTGGACTGAAAGGCAGTCAGGAAGGGCTCTCATAGTCCTGCCAACCCTCTTACATTATGTTTGTCTTAAGGATATTATACATAGCATCAGTAGTAATATTCCAGAAGGTATTTCTTTAGTCTATGGCTCATTCAAATAAATCAATTATCTTGAGTGATGGTTACTTCAATTCATGGCTAATGCTTAGTATATTTGATACATGAATTTAATATGGTTTTCTCTGGTTTCATTTGGTTTAGAATGTCAAGGTCAGAATTTGAAAGAATTCAGAAGAGTTTGAATATATCTCTTCACCATATCCCAATATAAAGCTCAAACATCTTATACAAATAATAGGTTTGCTTAACTATTCATACTCTCATTTTGGTGTGCTAATTTTGTGATATAATGATGATATGAAGAAAAATTGGACATCATCTCTGAGTAAATAGCAAACATTAAGAAAAAATAACATAGGATAACCCTTTTGGGGTCAAAGTTTAAAAAAGCAATATTCAAGAAATGCTATAGGTATTCAATACTCCAGTGTTCCAATGAATCTTCAATCTCACTGATATGGGTATTCCCTCAAAAAGATGTGCACTTGTCCCAAGCATGCTTACTGGTCTTGTGCAACTGTGTCATCCAACATCTCAACTAGCTTCTCTCCAAGGGAATTACCCAAAATGCCCCACATCTTTTTAGCACAAAATTACCGATGGAACATGCATAAGTCATCTACAAGTGATTCCTATGGCAACAAGCTTGGGTCAAAAGAAGAAAGAGGAGAAATCACTCTCACACAGAGGTATGTTGGAGTCAGCTCAAACCAGCTAGGCAGATTGTCAAACTTTCATTGTGAGTATTTCCACCTATGAAACAAGCAAATGCTACAAATCAGAGCTTGATTTATTGGAATGTTAATTTCTAGACTTAAGAAGATGATGGGAAAAATAAACATAATGCAGATTGATTGGGGGGGGGGCAGGCAATCAAGATTAAGTGATTTACCCAGGGTCATACATCTAGTAAGTATCAAGTGCCCAAGGCCAGATTTGAACTCAAATCCTTTTGGTACCAGAGTCCATGCTCTATCCATTGCATCACATTGCTGCCCCCAATTTAAATTTAAAAGAGTCTATGTATACGTTTTTGAGGACCAGTTGTTAAATACCTCCACTCCACCTTTTACAGAAGTGGGAGATCCACAAGTGTGGTTGCACATATTTTCAGATATTTTCGAAGTGCTGACCAGTTTTGCTGATTTTCTTATTCTTTCTTTGTCTTTAAAAATGTTATTTTTAATTGAAAGTTTCTCTGGTATGGGAGAATGGAAATCCTAGGAAAATTTATGCCGATATAAAAAATGGCATATATATGTATGTATGCATAGATATTTAGATTTTTAAAAGTTATCCCCATTGCTCATAAGGCTATTAGTCCATCCTGTTTTTCATTCTGATGATATTGTTAACATTGTTTCACTCACACCCAATGGAAATTTATAGGGAAAAAAGTTAGATAAGATCTGCAGTTTCAATGGTAAATAAACTTTTTGTACTAAATCCAGTAGGTATCTCCTTAGCAACTTGTAACCTTAGAGAGTTGTTTGGCCCACATCTAGTATGTTCCAGAGGTTAAACTCAAATCCAGGTCTTGACTCTGATGCTATCTATCCACTATGCTATACCAAATGTCCCAAAATATGAAGGCTATCCATACACAATGCAATGTATTTTTTTTAATTTAAATACCTTGATCTTTGCCCCTAAATTGCTAATACCTTTCCTTTGCCTTCTGACACAATTTCTCCCTATTTCTCTCTTCTCAAACCTGATCACTTTGCAAGGTCCCTACATTGCACCCATCACAATATTATCTCTCAGACACTTCTGAAAAGACTCAATTAATTGATCATCAGGATTATAGTTAATAGTTAAGACTTGGGTAACCTTATCTAATAAAAATCCTTCTTTCACAGTAAGATCACCAAAACCTACAATGACAGTTTTTATGTAGAAAACATCTCTTTGTATAACCAAACATTTGTTGGCAAAAGATGATAAATTAAATTTGCAATTTAAAAAAATCCTCCCTTTCAACCTAGAAAAGAGAATGATGATGACAACACACCTCCTCTGAGGAGCTATATATCTTAAGGTTGGGCTTTCTTTCTTTTATTAGAAATTTATTTATTATATACAAAAATGTTCATGAAGTTTAGGGTGTTTTGTTGCCTTTTGCAGTTTCTTTTACTCAAAAGCTGAAAAGCATTGTTTTCATATGATGTAAAACATAGAAAACTTGAAAATTTCAATATACAAAATTCCCTGGCTTTTGGCATAAAAACACCAGGTTTGTGAAGGTTTGGTAATGCACCTGAAAATGTGTGATTATCAGGTCCCTTGGCCCATTTGGTTATTTCTAAAAAGGATCCACAAGTGACTTCTGGAAATAATTATTCCCTTGATCACAATGATCTCAACAACTTCTCTTCAAACTTCTTGCGCAGAGTACATTATGTAATAAGCCATTTATCTCTGCCTTTAAGATACCCCACTGAGAAATGAAGAAAATACCTAGAATTCTTTTTAAAGAAGATAAAAAAAAACAGAGAAAGTGGAGGGGAAATGGTACCTCAGGATATTAGCCCAAATAAAAAAAGAAAGAAAGAAGAGAAGAAAAGGAAAGGAAAAGAAAAAAGAAAAAGAAAGAATGACTTTAAAGCAATTTTCTTTGTTTTGTAATTTTTAAATTTTAAACAAATATAAAATGAGAAAAGAAAACATTTTCATGTAGACATTTTCATTGTAAAAAGATTCAATATAAAACAATAAATTTCCATTTCAAGAAAACCTATAAAATAAATATTACATGTTGTTTTCAAAGCTGCCCGGGTTGTCTTTGCTTCCTTGTTGTTTTTCTTTTGTTCTTTGCTGTACATTTTTTTATTTTATTTTCTCCCTCCTTCCCCCCACTACCCCAAAGAATGCCACAATTAAGGGAGAATATATATTCATATATGTAGATAACTAAAATATGTACACATATATACTCATAGACATATATGTAAGATCACACAATGCTTATTTTCTCTTATCATCTGTTTCTTTGAAGGTGGATAGTATCATAAGTCTAAATCTTTCCAAGCTTTTTTAAATCAATCAGCTCATCTTTTCCCACACCACAACAATATTCCAATCCCATCTTATCTGAGAGACTGTCTAGGAAAATATCTCCCCAATTTTCTGCATTCTTTCTATTCTTGGCTACATAGGTTTTATTAACACAAAACAATTTTAATTTAAAACAATTGAAATTATCCTCTTTTTACATTTCAACAATTTTCTCACCTTATAATATAGTTTTAGGTCTGCACTGATGAATCTACTTCTTTTATATATTTTTTTTAACTGGTTTCTTTGAAGTTCCTGATCTTTTTTTCCTCCAAACAGTGTTTTTTTTTTTTTCCTAACTCAGTAAAATCATTTTTTTTACTAATTCAATTGGGATGAAATTGAATGAATAGATTAGTTTATTAAAATTGTCATCTTTAAAATTATATTGACTTTATCCATGAACAATAAATATTACTTCAATTATTTAGCAATTATATATTCAAATATATAGACATTTTAAATGGCCTAAAATAATACTGAATGATATTGTTGACACATATTATAATTTCTCTATTTTTCACTTTTGATTACATCTATTTTAACTTTAACTTTGTCTAAGATCATGATTATTATATCTGCTTTGTATACATATTAAGTTCTACTCTGTACTTTATTTTATATTTGTGTATAGCTATCATTTTTATATTTCCTGAAAGCAACATATTGTTGAATTCAAATTTTTAATCTGCTATCCATTTCCATTTTATGAGTAAATTTGTCCCATTCACTTTCTAGACTATAATTACTTGTGTATTTTCCTCCTTTCTACCTCCCCTTATAGGCCTTCTCACTCTGTTTACCTTCCTGAATTCTCTACTTTACTTGTACCCACTACCTTCCCCTCCTATTCCCTAACCTACCTCTCTAAGAGTCCCTCCCTTATCTTCCTCCGCCACTTGGTCCAATTGCCTTCTTTATTTATTTAGAAAAGTCTTATAATGTTCTAAATATATATTTGTTCCCTCTTTAATCCATTTCTTATGAGAGTAGGGTTTCAGCACTACATGCCCTCCGCACCACTAGTTTCTTCTGTAGCAATGTTTTATGCTTTGTTTAAATGAAATAATTACTCTCTCTTTTAATTACTCACTCCACCACATTCAGCTCAACCCATGCCTTTATTTCAAATTATCTAAATAATGATGACAGTCTTAAGAGTATTGCTAATATTTTTACATTTACAAAGTGAACAATTTGACATTACTGAGTTTCTTATATTGTTCTTCAATGGTTACCTTATATTTTTCCCAGATATTATATGCCAAATTTTCTCTTAATTTTTTTTTTTTACTTTTCTGGGTAAAGTTGCTTTGTTGTAACCCCAACTCTTTTGCTCTATAGAATATGGCATTCCAAGACTTATGGCTCTCCAATGTAATAGCTGCCTAGTATCATGTAATCCTTATTGTAACTCCATGATAGTTAAATTGCTTTTTTCCCCTTGTTTCCAATATTTTCTCCTTAACTTGGGAGCTTTGAAACTTGACTATGACATTCCTATAAGCTTTCCTCTAGGGTTGTCTTTCAGGTGGTGATCAATGATCTTTTTCTATTTCTACTTTGCCTTCTTATTTCAGAACTTCAGGGTAATTTTCCTTGATAACTTCTTATAATATTGTTTCAAGATTCTTTTTTATCATGATTTTTCAGGTAGTCTCATTATTCTCACATTATTTCTCCATGATCTGTTCTCCAGATTGTGTTTTTTTCCTGATGAGATATTTCACATTCTCTTCTATTTTTTCATTCTCTTGATTCTGTTTTATGATTTCTTAGTGTTTCAGAATATCATTAAGTTTATCCTTGTCAAATTCTAATTTATAAGGAATTATTTTTTTCCTTAAGTTTTTGATTCTCTATTTCAAGTTAGTTGACTTTCTTTGCAAAGTTTCCTTGATTTTCTTGGGTTGTTCTCACTTTACTTTCTAATTTTTTCCCTCAATCTCTTTTATTTGATTTGTAAAATCTTTTTTTTTAACATCTTCCAAGAACTATTTTTATGCTTAGGACCATTTGACGTTTCTCACTGAAAAAGGAGTGGCTTTTTTTTTTAAATTTTAGCTCCATTATCTTCCTCTGAATATGAATCCAGATCTTCTCTATCCCCATTGTTACTATCTATGGTTGGGTTCTTTCTCCTTTGATTGCTCATTTTTAAACTTAATTATTTTTGTTTTATTTTGTTTTTAGCAACTATTAGTATAATCAAGTTGTATTCCAGGTATATGGGTAATGATACCCTAAGACTTGGTCCTTCTTACTGCTATTTTCTAAGGTCTGTCTTGGAGCCCATTCTTTGGCTCTCCTCACCAATCAATTTTCTTTTCATTAAGGCCGACTGTATTTTACAAAAGTGAAAAGAGAGCCATTCTGAGATAAAGAGCTGACTTGCAAACCTTTATAAACTGAACCAGTAGTTTTCCCAATTTAATATGCATGAACAATGCATGTGAGTCCTCTTAAATCCAAGTACCAAACCCTGCCTGTTTAATAAATCTCACCAGTACTCCACTATTAGACAGGAGCTTAAAACTAATCTATCAATCCCAAAACCAAGCACAGGGTGGATTAAAATGCTAAACACACGAGAATGTGAAGATGCTTAATGCTAAATAACAAACATTTCAATCACAGAAATCATTTTTATCTTCTTGTTTATGCTAAGTAGATACTATTAGACTTAATATCTGTATTAGTACAAGTGGGCGGGGGGAAGAGAAAGAGTTTTAAGGAAACCTTAATACTTGAAATGCCTGGAAAGAAGAGGAGGGGGGATATAGCTCTCTTTCTGAGGATGACTGTTGAGGAGTTTGGGATAATTGTTTACTCTTAGGTCTCCTTGATAATGGTTTTATTTTTCTTGAACCCAAAGCAGAGCATTCATGGTTAAAACACAGTAGAGTTTAATTCAGAAAGACAGATGAGTTTCAAGGAAGCCAGGCCTAAATTTAAAACTGCTATTTATGGCCAAATGTCCAAACAAAATTTAAACAAGCAAACATCTAAAGGGGGAATTTTCTCTCGCACAAAACATAAACCTAACACAGCAAGGGGAACATCTCTGCAGAAGAGGAAAAAAAAGAAATTCAGAGAGCTTGCTCACGACCACTTTCAAGCTTCAGATAAGACCTTCCCGAATTTTGAAAAGTAAACACATTCCGCCTCTCATTAGCACTGTATATCCACAGAACATAATACATATACACATATGGTACCTTATATCGCTATAGCACATTGTATAAACAAATGACTACAATCAGTCGTGCTGGAAGAAATCTTAGCAAGCTTTGTCTGAAATGGTCTAGTACCTCCACAATCCTATCATTCATTCCCATGTCTTATTTCAGTTCTGGGCCCAAATCCATGTCAACTTAGTTACATCTCAATAGAAAATATTTGTTCTTGTTTTTGTAAGATGTAGGAGGTGACCTTGACCTGAAAGCTCCTCTACTAGACATATATCCCAAGGAGGTTAAAGAGAGATCCCAAAGACACCAGAATATTTATAGCAGCAATTTGTGTGTGTGTGTGTGTGTGTGTGTGTGTGTGTGTGTGTGTGTGTGTG
>JAJPUD010000143.1:735849-751902 GCA_023553655.1 Myrmecobius fasciatus
TCTCTCTCTCTCTCTCTCTCTCTCTATATATATATATATATATCATTCTCTCTCTCTGACTGTCTCTGTCTCCCTCTTCTCTCTCTCTGTCTCTCTGTCACTCTCTTTCTCTCTCTGAATCTTTCTCTCTGTGTGTCTATCTCTCTCTATCTCCATGTTCTCTCTCTCTCTGTCTCTCTCTGTGTGTCTTTCTCTGACTCTGTCTCTCTGTCTCTGTCTCTGTTTCTGTCTCTCTCTCTCTATCTCTCTCTCTCTCTCTCTCTCTCTCCTCTCTCTCTCTCTCTTATCTTTCTTCTCTTTCTTTTTCCTGCCTCTCTTTTCTCTCTCTCTCTTTCTCTCTTTTCTCTATCTCTCTTTGTCTCTGATTCTCTATCTCTGTCTTTGTCTCTCTCCTCTCTCTGTCTCTCTGTCCCTCTCTCTCTCTCTCTCTGACTCTGTCTTTCTCTATTCTGTCTCTCACTATATGTGTCTCTCTCTCCTCTCTGTTTCTCTCTGTCACTTTTTCTGTCTCTATGTCTCTGTATCTGTCTCTCAATTTCTCTCTCTGACTCTCTCCTCTCTCTCTCTCTCCCTTCTTCCCTTCCTCTCCCTCCCTCCCTCCCCCCATCTCTGTGTGTGTGTGTGTCTCTTTGTGTGTCTATATGACTGTGTGTATCTTTCTCTGTCTCTGTATTTCTCTCTCACACATGCATACACACGTGTGCACCCACACATAACACACAGGAAATAGGGTGTTGTATATAAGTAATGTTGTATCAGCTTGTTTAGAACAGGTAGGACATGAGAGGGATTAATATGAAATACACTGGAAAGTTAGGTGGGGTCACATTGCTGAGGGACTTAAAAGACAAACTCAGTAGTATTTTTTCCAGAGGATATAGGGAACCATTTGAGATTTCTAACTAGAAGTAGGAGAGGAAGATGATCAGATCTGTGCCTTAGAAGGGTTACTTTGGGAAATTATTGAAAAATATATTAATAAGGAAGAAAATGGTAAAAAGGAAAGAAAATAGGAGATTATATCTTAGGCTAGGAGTGATGAGGAACTTTGCAAGAGGAAGGGAATAAGCATTTATATAGTACAGATTATGTGCCAGACAATTTACTAATATTTTACACATATTACCTTTACAAATATCTCTACAAATATTATCTCATTTGATCCTCACAAGAACCTGCAATTATTACTCCCATTTTTAAAAGGAGGAAACTGAGGCAAAGAGAACTTAGGTGATTTTCTCAGGGTCACACAGCTAATGAGTCTAAAACCAGATCTCTTCTCCAATTCTCCTGATTCCAGGGCCAGTACTCTATTCACTGCACCACCAGCTGCCTCTGAAGAAGGATGATGACAAAATGACAAGTGAGAAGAGAAGGGAATGAATGGGACAGATGTTCAGGCTGTCCAGTAAAATTGATTTGACTTGGCAACAGGTGAGTTAAAGATGACTCCAAAACTGTGAAATCTGGATGCTTAAGAGGATAGTGACATTATAACTGGTTCTTAACTAATTGATACCTTACTAGAAAGGAAAAGCTTCAAGGCTTAAAGAAGGAATGGTATTAGAAGGGAAGATAGATAATGGATTCAGTTTTACACATGTTCAGTTTGACAGTCAGGTAAAGATGGACATAAGGCAGCTAGAGATGGGGTTCAGGAGAACTAGAGATTAGGAGAAAAATAATGTCTATCAATTTGTATTGGGAAGTCATCTGTAAAAAGCTAGTCATCAAAAACATATAAACAAATGAGATCATCAAGGGATACTGTAGAGTGAGAAAAAGGCCCAGGGACTGATTTAGGTTACATCTATGTTTGGATGGAGGGAGTTGCATTACAACCTAGCAAAGACGGCAAAGAGAAACTGGAGGACTAGGAGAGATTGATATAGAAATCTAGGAAAGAGGAAATGTCCAGGGAAAGGCAGGGATTGATTGTGTCAAATGCTATGGAGAAGACAAGGAAACTGAGGATTGAGAATCAATAGCAAAGTGTCATTTCCACTAGTAAATCCATATCTCTTTCTGATGTGTAATCAATCAGTCAACCAGGACATATTAAAAACCAGTTATTATATGCCTAGTGATAGAAGTACAAAGAATAAAGTAATTCCTACCCATAAGGAGCTCAAGGGAAGAGAAGTCCATATAAAACATATATACTAAATATATTCAAAGTGAATAAATAAAAATTTATACAAAAGTATTTAAGCATAAAGCAATATGGGAGAGATGGTACTAACAACTGGGAAATAAGGAAAGACTCCTGTAAAAGGCAGTGCTTGAGCTTCATTTTAAGGAAGAGAGGGTCTCAGTGAATTGTGGATAATGAGGAAATGCATTCTAGACATGGGAGATTACAGACAGAGGCAGAGAGAAGGGATGAACAAAAAGAAGGCTACTTTGACTGGATGGCAAAAAGAAGAGGGGAAACAATATCTGAGAAAGCTCAAAAGATAGCTGGAGATCAGGTTGGAAAGAGCTTTAGAAGCTAAATAGATGTGGTTTACATTTGATCTTAAAACCAATCTGAAGTTACTCGAATGATTGAAATCACATACTTAGATTGTGTTAAAGGAAAATACTTCAGTAACAATATAAGGTGGGTTGAAATGTAAGAAAGATGAGGCAGGAAGAACAATTAGGTGACTATTATAATAATTTCAGGGAAAGGTGATGGTAGCACTGTGAGTCAAATGTGAAAGACATTGTAGAAGGGAGAAAAATGGACACAGAGCAGATATGTGGGGTGAGGGAGAATGGGAGATACAGGATAATGTCAAAACCATAAACCTGTGAGACTACAAAGATGACGTCATCTACCACAGACATAGGAAATTTGGAAGAGGAAAGAGTTTACAACTAGAGGGAGAAGAAATGGAAGTAGTTACAGATTTTATATTCTTTGTCTCAAAAATCCACTGCCGATGGTGATAGCAGTCATAAAAGTAAAAGATGTTCTTTGGAAGGAAAGCTATGGCAAATCTGGACATCATACTAAAAAACAGAGATATCACCTACCAACAAAGGTTCATCGTCAAAGTTATGTATGATTTCAAGACTTGGACAATAAGGACAGAATAGAAGTTTTCAGATTTTGGTGCTGGAGAAGCCTTTGAGATTCCCTTGAGGAACAAAGAGCTCAAATCAATTAATACTTATAAAATAAATTCAAGCTGTTCACTGGAAGCTGAACCTTAAATACTTTGGTGACATAATGAAAAGACTCTGAGGTTGGAAAAAAGTTGAAGGGGACATCAGAAGATGGGATGGCTAGATAGTGTCATGGAAGCAATAAATATAAGGTTGGACAGACTTTGAGAAGCAGAAGAAGATAGGAGGGACTGGCATGCTGTGGTCCATTCAAACACAACTGAATAACTGAATAGCAGAGTTGAAGGGAAAATAAAGTTTAGTTATACTGAACTTAAGATGTTTCTGGGATAGTTTAAAATGTCTAAAAGTCAGTTGATGATACAGAACTGAAATTCAGGGGAGAAAATATGGCTAGATAATAGATAGATTAGATAGATAATTAGATAGACATTGCTAAATAAAGTTATTATTGGCAGCTAGGTGGCCCAGTGGATAGAGTCAGGAAGGCCTGAATTTAAAGCCATCCTCAGACTCTTACTAGATGTGTAATCCTAAGCAAGCCTCTTATAAGCTGTCTACCTCAGTTTCCTTTTCTGTAGAATGAGTATTATAATAGCACTTACCTCCCAGGGGTTTTATTAGGTTCAAATGAGATAACATTTGCAAAGTGCCTTGCAAATCATCACTGTTGTTATTATAACTTGTGACCTTGGACAAGTCATCATAATGTTCCAGTCCCAGATCTTTCAAGTTTATTCTAGTTGTATAAACACAAAACAAACTACTTCTTTCTGAGCATTGGTTTATTTCAAAAATGTGAAAGAGACCTTGCCCAGGAAGAACAGATGATAAATTATATTTCCCTCATCCCCATAGCAAGATGGAAGACTACAAATATCAACAGTGGCATCTATTGAATAGGATCACCATGCTGGTTGGTTTCCTTTTTTCCCCTGTTATTAAGGAGAGTTCAATGAATAGAAATGGTAAATTAGGAAAGGACGGTGATGTTAAAACGTAGTTATTAATGAAGCTTTTTTAAAAAGTATGTTGATGTAACACTAAAAGCAGGCTTCTAACTTTAAATTCTATTATCTCTCTAAAGAGCCACTTAAAATCTCTTCCTTGCCCTATTTCCCAACAACCTTCTTCAGGATTCAAGTCTCATATCATTTAGTTTCCATCCCTGCCCTGTCCAGGAGACCTACTAGATACAAAAGTCAAGTTTTACAAATAGAAATTGCCCTTATTAGCTAGAATGAATTTTTAAAATCTCTCCATATCTCCCCGGGATACAAAAATACATTATTCGAGAAGTTAAAGTCAATCAATTTCAAAATCCGAAATATTTTTTAAAAGTCTCCTAGTTAACATAGAATCATAGAACAATCTTGAAATGAGGCTCAAACTGAAGGAATAAATAAAGGAAATGGAAAAAATTAAGTGTATCTTATCCTGACATGAATAAGTCACTCAAATGACTAAAATTAACTTTTTTATTATGCTTTTAATACCAAGACACAGCTTTTGAGAAATTATAGCAGTGTATGGCAGAGATGGGTAATATGTGCTTTGAGAGAGATAGGAAAAATCAATTGGGTGGATCAAATCTAGAAATATACTAGTCAAGATACAATAATTACATATTTTCATACAAGCTAGACTGTGTTGGAAGCTATTGAAAGAAAGTTGTACATTGTTGAAGTTGTTCCTGTCCTCAAATAGATTAGCTTTCCTAAACTAAATTTCAACCTCTTTGAGGGCAGGAACTCTATTGAGTATATACATATGTAAACATATATATATATATACATATGCATATATGTATATATATATATATATTTGAATACATATATATGAGATCCTAAGAGATATATTAACTATATATTAAATATCTCTTAGGGAATCATAGTATAGCCTACAGACAGAGGTATATTGGAGTCCAATTTATCAACCTCAATTTTCAGTGTGACCTTAGAAAATCAGCAAATGCTACAAAACAGGGTTTGACATCATTTTGTTGATTGTCTAGACCTAAGAAAGTTATGGAAAATGCAGAATTAACTTAAAAGTATACTGCATGCACAATTTTCCTTGTTAAACATTAACAAATCCACATAGACAAATGGTACAGATTTTCTGATGGTGATAATGAGAGCTATGAAGATAAAACAGAAAACAGTAATATGGATATACATGTTGAGTCCAAATATCCACATTCAAATGAGAAGGAAATCAGAGAAAAGCATTAAATAGTGATATTATTCATTGAATTGTGGCCTTTGGATATGTTACCTATATGATTATCCTTAGGAACTGGTAGGAGAAAGTATACTCTCTCATTTCTACTTAGGCAGAAAAAGTTTAGTAATTGATTTTTGAAAGAAGAAGAAAGAACAAGAACAAGAGAAGGAGGAAGAAGAGGAGGAAGAGGAGAAAAGAAAAAAAGAAGAGGAGAAGGGAAGGGGGAAAGAATTTAATACAAAATGAAAAGAAAAATAATTACGTTTTTCTCTTCAGTACACACTTCTACCGCAAGCTATTTTCATTATTTTTCATTCAATGCAAGCTCCATTTCTAGAGTATTTAGTAGAGTTTATTTAGCAGGTATTGGGTAGTTTGTCAGGGGTAACCACTTAATTAATACTTACTTAGTAAGATCCAATAGCAAGAAAATAATTATTTCATTTTGCCTAGATACCATCAAAACCACATACTATATATATATGTATATGTATATGTATATATGATATCACATTTAAAATTATTGATTTCTTTCAAATTGAAGAAAAAGCACTGGTTCCTCAAAGTCTTTATCATAATGTACTATATATTCATTCCACTATTTAATGCAACTCTTGGTGGGAAGTGAGATTTCATGGCTACAGTTGGTCATGTTTTTAAAAGGTTACTGGAATAACCATTTCCAAAAGGACAAGCATCTCTTTGGGAAATTGCATGTTCAAGGGGGAAATGGGGAATGACATTTAATAAGAGAAGATCATGTCTCTGAAATGTCTAGGTCAGGATAGATGTAATACAACTCAGAAGTCAGGTCTGGTCTGCCAACCACCTCACCTGACCCTTGTCCTAATACTGTCAATGGGGATGTAATATAGCTCAGTATGTTATCAACACTCATGTCAATGATTCCACTATCAATGTCAATATGAAAATAATTGCACTTATGATAAAATCACACCAATCCATTGCATCACTTCTGCCCTATTGTACCCAAAACAATGCAATTCAAGAGATATTTACTGAATATCTACTATGCATAAGACACTGAACCAGGTTATAGGTATACAGAGACAATACAAAACTCAGTGCTTGTTCCAGTGAGTTTATATAATAATGGGGCAAAGAGCAAGATTTAACAATTGATTGGATATGTGGAGTGAAAGAGAGTGAGGGATCTGAAATAATATCAAGATTGCAAACCTTAGATACTGAAAGGATGGTGGTCTCTTCAAAAGAAATAGAGAAGTTTGGAAGAAGGTGGGGTTTAAAAGTAAAGATGAGTTCAGTTTTGTATGTGTTGGGTCCATACAAGTTAACCAAGAATATACATACACAACTACCTGAAGGAAAGAGCAGTCGCAATTAGGGAGAGCAGAAAGGGCTTCCCAAAGGAGGTGAGTCCTTGGACCTGATGGTTTATCCATTCTGGGCTAAGTCCATATAGTATGAGGATGACACTAATGATAATAATCCCTGACATTAATACGAGGTCCTGATTAGTGTGAATAATGAATCCCATGATGCATTGAACCTATTCATATTCATACTATTCTAAGTTATATTTATATAAAAAACAGACATTGGTTCCAAAAGGATGTAAAAATACACCAGCAACTCAAATAATACCACCATTCCAAGGGATTCATTATTCATAATATTATTTATAATAATAGGAGCCTCATTTGTCTGACTCTCTATGGCCCCATTTAGCATTTTCTTGGCAAAGACACTGGAGTGGTTTGCCATTTCCTTAACCAGTTCCTTTGACAAATGAGGAAACTAAGGCAAACAGGGTTTGTATAGCTAGTGAGTGGCTAGATTTGAACTCAGGAAAATGAATTTTCCTAAATCTGAAAACAGTGTGATATTCCCTGTGCCTCCTAGCTGTCCAGAAAAGGTCTCGCTGCACCTTAATGTCTTCAAAAGTGCTTTACAGATTTTGCCTTCCTGGACATTTACAACATTTCAACAAAATAAATGCAGTGAACATTGTTATCTTCATTTAACAGATGAAAAAAACTGAGACTCAGTCTCATAGTCATCACAGTTAGTAAGTAAGTATTAATGGCATAATTAGAAGTCAGGTTTTCTTGAGTCCAAGACCAGTACTCTACTCATTGTGTGTGTATAGTTAGAAAGGTAACTTTGAATAACATATATATCAATATTAACACATAATGGAAAAAAATCCATTCCTTTGCTCAGGTTTCCTTTGCCCCCTCCCAGAACTTTCAATAAAGATTTTACTTCAGTTCCAAAGGCAGAATGTCACTCAATGAGGAAGAGACAGACAGACAGATGGATGGAAGGAGGGGAAAAGGGAAAGAAGGAGAGAGAGGAAGGGAAACAATATTTAAACAATATAAAAGAAACAAAGAAAAAGAAATGAAAAAGGAAGGAATGAAGGAGAAAAAAAGGAAGGAAGGAAGGAAGACAGGAAAGAAGCAAGGAAGGAAGGGAGGGAGGGAGGAAGTGAGGGAGGAAGGAAGGAAGGAAGCGAGGGAGGGAGGAAGGAAGGAAGGAAGTGAGGGAGGGAGGAAGGAAGGCAGGAAGGAAGGAAGGAAAGAAAGAAGGAAGGAAGGAAAGAAAGAAAAAGAGAAAGAAAGAAAGAAAGAAAGAAAAGTACAAAACAGAAACAGAATGACAGAATGATGGTCATCCCCAGCTCAGCATCTTTTCTGAGAGGTCAGATTTTGACCTGTGGCCAGCAGTTCTCCTAAAAGGTAAAGTTTCCTTTTGTTTCACTGATTTAAAAAAATTACATCTCACGAACCAGGGATAGGGGGAAATAAACTTTTATTCCTGCTGGATCTGAATTTATCTTTTAATCAAGTTGTTGTGCCGCAAATAAAAGGAACTTTAACTATGAATGCCTGGTCTAAGCCTGGAAGTTCAGCTGAGCTCCAACTGCTTTTATGTTATTGGGAAAATGAGCACACAGTCTTCAGAACTAAGAGGGCTGGTACAGTATGTGAATTTGTACAGAATTCGCCTATACACACGCTCTGTCTGCTTTATGAATACCTGAATGCAACCTTTTTATCTTTTCTTGTTTCAGAACTAAGGGTATTCACATAAATCTGGATTTCCTCTCCTTTGGGGAATTAAGGCTGGCACCATCAGTCTCTGCCTTTTCCTACATCAGCATGAGAGGAAAAAAGGGCAGACCTTCACTGTCATTCTACAAAAGATGGAACAAAGTGAACAGTAGTAGCGAAAGGGGAACAATAAAGCATCCACCGTAATGGAGCTGACCAGGTCACCATCCACCTGGGATAACGCCCCACTCCAACTGACAGGCACCAGTGATCTGGTTTCTATCACCAGCACCCCAAACTTATTAACTGACTGTTATCCTCTGCTCACTCATGCCAATAGCCTAACCTGCCCCCATCTAGCATCACAAGGCTTTAGCTTATCAACCCTTTGCTTCAACCCACTTTTTATACCTTCCCTCTGATCTCACTCCATCAGCCACCTAAATGATGCCATGGCATAACCCCGGCCAGTGGCTATGGTGGCCTCCAACTGAATAGTACACACAGCTTGGCTCGGGGCACCTGACTGTAAAGTTGGACTAAGTGCCACCATCAGGATCCTAATGGACTGAGATGTTGCTGAAATCAAATACATGCCAGCCACTACTGCTCCATTTCTTTCCCCCTTCCTGCATATTCTATCTCATTGGACACTAGAGTTGTTTTTCAAAGCCATTTTACTGCTTAAAAATGATAATGAAATACAGTAACTTCGATGAAAATTTAAATATTAAATTGGTTATATCACAAGGCAACTAAATTGCCACAATCCTAATACATTTCAGGATGAAAATTTGATGAAATTCAAAATATCTTGGAAGTGACTATAGAAATCAGCTAATCTAGCCCTCTTATTTAAAAACAAAACCTTAGGATTACAGATTCTGAGCTAGAAGGAATCTTGAGAGCCATTAAATTTAACTTTTTTATTTTAGAGTTAGGGAGATTGAAACAAGGAGAGATGTAGTTCTTTACTCAAGATCAAATAGCTAAACAGTCTTTCAGAAAAGATTGAAATGCAGTTCTTCCTGTTCCAAACCCAGTACCTTTTCCATTATTCCATTCTACATTTCTTGTAGATGTTTATTAGTTTAAATGGTATATTCTCTTCTTCCTCTGTAGAATAGAATGTAAGCTGCATAAGGGTTTTGGTTTTGTCTTTGTATACTCAGTATCTAGTGTTTAGACCTTGAACATAATGAACATTTAATAACTGAATCTTGTGTCATTAGCTTAATCTAAGGGGCAGGATATTATGACATAAAGCTGTGGTTGCTAAATTGTTTTGCCCATGACATCATATTATTCTTTGATGTGAGGAAGGAGGGCACATTACATAAGAGTTAGGAGGCTTACACCATACCAACTATAAGTTCCATAAAATATAAGGCAAACCCCAGCAAAATTCCCAGGGAACACCCATCAAAAATTACTGTTGAAAAGGAAAGAATAAAGAAGCAGAAATCAGGAGGGCTGGGTTTTGATCCAGCTTTGTGTGACCAATTCCTTTATGACATTGGACCTCATTTTCCCTCTTCTGTGAAATAAATGGATTGAAGATGATCTCTGAGGATCCATCACTAAAGTTCTAAATTCTGTGTTGTGTAAGGCAACAGGGGTTTTCACAGTTAGATCTGTGTGAGCAGCATGTCTCCCACAGAGCAGCATTTTGTCCTTTCCATAGATTTCCTACCAAGACAGGAAGAAAAAAAAACTCTAAGGTCTTTTTGAATGGTGAAAGAGCAAATTAGACAAGCATGGAAGACTTTCAGGTAACATCTTAATAAGAGGAATAATATTATTTCTAGGTCTTTTTTACTCCAAAACTTGTTTTTGGTATTTTCCTCATTTGTTCCAAAGTTTTCCCTCCTTTAGCAAATACTGTTAATTGAGAATGATGATAAATAGGTGTTGGGATTTTTGCCAAATATTTGCTTTTAAAAATGACTAGAGTTGTTATTATATTAGCTAGGAAAAAAATGAAGAATTTTATGGTAATTCTATTAGTGAAAGCAATGTGGATTATTGTGGCCTGGATTAGATTTTTTTCCCATAACAACTTCTAAAGACTCTCTATGACTGTAAAAAATGAAAAGTTTAGAGATCTATATTGCCAGAGAATGCACTCAACATTGCTGCAACCATTGATATTATAAGTCTTAAAGTATATATCAATAGTAATGTATGAAGATGAGGTTCAAAAATGTCCAAAAACATTTCTCATTTTTTTCACAAAGTAGTTTGTGATGTTTCTACTTGTGCTATGAATTCTGAACTAGGAAACTGTATGTGATTCATCTTCATGTTGATTGGGTGAAAGAAAAAGTGTTTATTAAGTGCTGACCATCAGCTAAACAATAATAAAAACTTAGAATACAAAGAAAAAGAATAGATCAATACCTGACCTCAAGGAATTTGTACACTAATGGAGAAAGACAATACATAGAGAAATATAGTGGCCAGGGAAGGGTGTGTTGATCTGTGGAGAAATTAGGATAGTGAGTGACAAGATAGGGCATTTGACTGGCATGTCCTTTCCAGAAATAATATTTTTATCTATTATTATTCCCAGAGTAAGAAATGAAAAGTGAGGAATAAAAGAATTTAGCAAAGCAGAAAAATATCCAGAATGGAACATGAGGGTAAGTGTCCGCATATAGTGAACTCTCATGAATTAGAAGGCCAGGAACTCAGGGTGGTCATTGGAACACTAAGCATTTGACCTTGAAATTCTATTGGTTTCTTCCTTATGTATACATATACCTTCCAATGTTAAGTAAGGAATATATATTGAGAACATATGCAACAGAAAGGAAATGGAAGATGTTTATATGAGATGGGACTTGGAAAGAAAAGATCAGCTTAGTGAAAAAAAATAACAAAAACCCTATATCTGAATTTCCAATTTAATTGTTTCTCCTTTGGTCCTAAAATACTAAAATACTTGGTCCGCAAACTAAGCTTGGGAAAGAATTTTTTTTGTTTTTGTTTTTGCTGAAGCAATTGAGGTTAAGTGACTTGCCCAGGGTCACCCAGCTAAGAAGGGTTAAATGTCTGAAATCAGATTTGAACTCAGCTCCTCCTGACTTCAGGGCTGGTGCTCTATCTACTGTGCTACCTAACTGTCCTGGGAAAGATCTTTTTTTTTAAAAAGCATTTAATTTGTCATAGAACATATTTTAAATTTCCTTAATATTCCAGAATCATATCTTTAGGGAGATGCAGGGGAAAAAAGCTTTGTAGTATGTGTTTTTCATAGAATGTGTATTATATATGGAGATTAAATGAATCACAACTTGGATTTACCTGCAGTTCTTCATTAGGTCCTATGGATCAGGCTGCCCAGAGTGGACCAAGACCCCAGAATTCAGTCATAAAGCCAGAGAGGAAAATTGAAATGGGTTTGTCTACATTCTGTAGAAAGCTTTTTTTTTTTTACTACTTAAAAAACCCTTATCTTTATTATTATTATAGATGAGATCTTCTAGAGGAACCCATTTGACTTCCCTTGGGTGACTTGTTTTGATATTGACTTATTTATCTGCTTGGTTTATTATGCGATTCTTCTAGAAAATCTTTCCATGGTACATTTAACAAGAGGAACAAACAGGCAGGCAAACACACACACACACACACATATACCATTTACACGTAGAATAATTGTGTGTTTCCAGGGTCCTAAAAGTGTGTCTGCCTCTAGGTTTTATGATGAGATTATGATTTCAGCTCTACTTCTGAACAGATATTGTGTCTCTATTCAGAAAGCGTAATTCTAGAAACCTCAACCAGTGTCTAATGATAGCTTACACTTCTTTCTGGCTGAAATAATAGAGCACTGGATCATAGACCAAAGAGGAAACAACAGCTACATCATGTTAAATGGTTACCTGACTAGGTTTCTCCACCTTGCCCCTGTTTTCTGTATCAGACAAGCTTGAAAGGAAGGAGAGACCTTTTTGCTTCTATTTCATTTCAAGGATGATTTTAGACTATGAACAGTTGTAAACCCATATGGATGATGGGGGCAAGGAGGAGAAGAATACTGACTGGAATGGATCTGTTAATGTTGATATGAAAGTCCCACCTTCTAATTCTATTATAAATATCCATCGTGGCTCTATGAACACTAAGCAATCCTACAAGATATACTTTGAAATCTTATTCACTTCCAAGTCTGTCTCAAGAATAACCAATGTAACCTAAGACTGGACTAGTTAAATACAGAAACCCTACCTTGTACAGTACATACCAAACTCAAAGAGATCATGAGAAAAATATATATAAAGGCTTATTCTCAAATGCTATCAGCCTATTACTTTTCAATAGATGCACACACACACAAAGAGCTTTCTGAATGTAGGAAAACAAGTTTATAATTACATAATTATGCAGACACACTACAATTTTTTTTCTTTTATGTTACCTTTATCTTTAAAAGGCAACAGACAGGGCTGTACTAAAAAGCAATAAAGCACGGGTAATTTAATACCAAATTACATCCATATTGAAAAGTTTACATGAAGTTGAGAGCAGACAGAGGTCAGGTTTTCAACAGGACTGTCTTTAATTGTGGCCATCAGTTTTAGCAATCCAGATCTTTGGATCAAAGACAGATATAATGAGTTTCCTCAACCCTGAATAGTGAAAGCAGACAGCAGGCATGGCTTTATCTTGCACCAAAAGGTCATTAAAAAAAAGATTATCAGAAAGAGAATGTGTCTCATTGTAAAAATAATAATAATAATAATAAAGTAATATATTTTTAAAATCATTTCCCCCCAACTCAGTTTCCAATGAGCTAACCTTTAAGTGAAGTATTATTCCATCACGCCACCTTGCCAAAGAGGCAAAGAATATTTTTTTCCTTCTTCCTATGGATAAATGCACAACCTTTGTGTAAATCTTTATTAATTTTTTTTAGTTGCTTTCTATCATAGTTTCCTCAGACCCACAAAGCAATCCACCTTTCCTTGGGGAAGAAATATGTGAGTAGAGACACAGTTTTACTCTTTCTCTCTGTGTGTGTCTCTCTTTTTTATATATATCAAATGAGGAGTAAATTATCAGCAAATCAGATAGAAACAAGTTTCCTAGATCTGCAGATCTATTCTACAAATGAAGCAATTTCATCTTTGCTGGCTCTGGGGGCTGGGGGTGGGGTGGGATTTTAAGTAGACAAGGGGGACCAGAGCGGAGATGCTAGCAGGCAAAGCATCAGAACGTTTGCATGCAGAGACCACTCAAATCTGCACCAAGAGACTACTTGTGAGAATCCGTCTTTTTTCACTTAACAAGATACAAAATATAAAACACATTTGCCTCTTATTAAACCTCTCTTGTAAGTGGTTCCAGGTCCACCATCTTTAAAGAGGGGGGAGAGGGGAGCCTGGAGACCCTCTTGGGAATTTCAGTGGAGTGACTGGAGATGAGGTACAGGCTGTGAGCCTTTATTACTTTAATTTTATTTTTTTTCTAAAAGCACAGAAGGAATAACATTTTAAATCATTAGCATTTGCTTTAAGTAGCTCTTTCTTCCAACTGTATGAAGCTCCTCTCCCAACCCCCTTTCCCATTACCGCCACTCCCAGATCTTGAACTAAAGCAACTTCCTTGATGGAATTCCACTCTGCAAGCTCACATGGAAAAGGTGCTTTTCAAATATTTCAGCCTTCAATGTAAGGAGACTAAGATGAAGCCATAATCACAATTTTCTTCCCTAAAATACTTAGAGAATGAGGCTCTTATATTTCTTTGCATCTAAAACCAAACCTCAATGATAGTATCACAGGGGTGAGTATTCTCAAAGAACTTAGTCTTCTATTAAGTTCAGAGAAATGACCATGAGTTGGACATGGACAGTAGTGATAATGTATAAAACATGAACTTATTGATTGAATGAGCAACCCAAAGTAGGCACCTTATCAAATTTGAGAAAATTCATGGTTTCTACCAAGGGAATTTTTTTTAAAGAGGTGAACCTATTTGTTAGACTAGCAAGAGAAACCTCAACTTTCCTTTTTGAGATCCAAAAATCCAATTGGATTGGGGAGAGTCTTTCATATGAGTCAAATATTCTAAGAAAAAATTCCTGCTCAATCAACCAAACAAGAAGTATTTATTGACAATCTACTCTGACTCAGGTATTGTATTGGGCATTGGAGATGAAAAGATAAAGATAAAATAGTCCCTGGCCTCAAAGAACTCATGTTCAATCAGGAGAGACAATATGTATATATAAGAGGAGCTATAAAACAAATCCAAGTTCATTTTGCTTTGAAGGAAATACAGGTTCTAAAAGATGGAGCATTTCACAGGCATGGAGAATGGCCAATACAAAGGCAAAGACTTAAAAAGTGGAGTGTGTGAAGAATTTTATGTGTCAAGAAAAATCTGCAATATACTTAGAGAAGGAGAATGGGGCCATATCATAAAGGGTATTACAAGTCAAACAGAACCAAGAAGGCATTGTATAGTAATGACTTTGAGTGAATAAATTATCTTGTCTATTATAAATACCCAACTTAACTATAAATGATTTGTAAAAAAGATATTATCTACATTCAGAGAAAGAAATGATAAATAAAAATATGTATAGAATAATTTTATTTGTCCAAACTTTTTGGTGTCTAATGGCAGCTATCTCTGGGATGGGGGAAAGAGAGAGAAAAAAAGGTGGGGAAGAAATTTATATAATTGTTTTTGTATATTTAAAAGGAATAGCAAGTTGTACATAGTAGATTTTCAGTTTCATGTACAACCTTTTTATTGTGCTATATTATATAAATGCTTGTATTATTACATGAATTTAAAATAAAATTTTAAAAAGTAAGTCAGAGAGCAATAGGAAACCACTATAGTTTATTGAGGAGAAAAGTGTGATCAAAACTATGCTAATGTTTTTAATGGTCACTTTGCTGTCCATAAAACCAAAGATAGAAAATTGAAGATAATGGAGCCAAATATTTGTATACTTCAACCTATATTCAATCTAAAAAAATTAAAGGGAAAGCAAGAACATTTCTATAGTTTTCAAAATATAATCTTGAGTATATGCTCCAAAGGAAATGTTTTCTCCAAAGGAAAAAAAAATCTTATATTTTTGAGAATCTTTTTTCTAAAGAATACATTCATAATGCAGACAGGATCTAAATTTCTGAACCAACAAAATAGAGGTGTATTCTTTGGAGCAGTAAGGCTTAGAGGCAAGATATTATGGTACCATAGAGAGTGGTGGGCTTGAAATGAAGAAGGCATGAGTTCAAATGTCCCTTCTGTCCCCTAGTGTGTGATCATGGACAACTCATCCAATATCCATGTCCTCGGGCAATTCTCTAGAACCACTAAATTATAGATAAATGTCCAAGGAAAGAACTCAACAGTTCCTTTTATCAATTTGTATCATTAAATGCATCAACAAAAGGTAAATATTAAAGGGAATCTCAACAAAATCCAACTAATACAGACTCTGTCCTCACAGATGAGTTTTATTCCAGCAAGAGCAAGTCAATTTTTTTTCTCCTAGCCCATATGAAGTCATATATTTGAGGCTGGAAGATCATTGGATTTAAAACACTTTATAGGCAATTTGCTTTTGTCTTTATGTCTCCAGCAGCTAGCATAACACTTTATGCCCTAGGTACATAATTAATGCTTATAAGATTTGATGAAACTGAAC
>JAJPUD010000143.1:751912-763545 GCA_023553655.1 Myrmecobius fasciatus
GGGGGTGGCGTATGGGGAGATTACTGAGTGGTTACTCATTGGATATTTGACAAGAGGAAATGGATTCTTGTACAAAAGATCTCAGTTAGACATAAAGGAAGTATTTCATGAGTGTTAGGGTGATAAAACAACCAAATGGGTTATTAAGCAGTATCCAGAACTGGGAATTTTCAAGAACAAACAAGCATCTATCCTAGCCAGGTTTGTCAGCAGGTTGAGCAAGGTGATTTCTCAAGATTCCTAAGTTTTATGATTTGAAGTCATTCCAAACATTGAGTGTATCCTTAAAACTCTCAAAGCAATGATGTAGTGAAAAACAGCTGATGTCTATCTTCTCCCAAAAACAAATTAATCATCTGGTCATTCCCTCAACACAAAGCCTGAAAAGTAGTTGAAGATGAGGGAATCGCGTACCAAAGAAGGATCTTATCTAATTGTCAGAAAAATGGTCATAAAATTTAAGTTAGACATCATCCACCAGAGGTGTCACATGGCCTCAGATGGTGACCCATGACACTTCACTCTGCCAAGAATCAGATTAAAATGTAATTGAGAAAAATTTGACAAAGTGAATAAAAACGCAATAAAACATAGATAATATTACATTTTAAAACTAAGTCAATATACAATCAGCATGGGATCCTTATACATGGATCAGTGGCATTTCTGTTTGATTTTGACACTACTGTTCCAGACTCATCTCTTAATTTTGATGACTTGTCAAAGGCCACACAGTTTCTTTTATTACTCATAGCACAGCCTTTTTGGCATTTTATTATTCTATGCTGTATCTACACTCAGAGAAAACAAGCTGTGTAAACCAGATGGGAGTTACTATCTAAAATAACTTTATAGACTGAATATTCAATTCACCTGAGATATTGACAGTTTATTCCTTTTCTCTTGGTTTTCTCCCTCTTTCTATTAAGCCAATAAAATCAACAATGTTCTTCATACTGTGAGTATTTTCCCCCTTGTATTTAAATATTGTTATGGATTGTTTCTTTAACATTCTCTTTTAAATTATGAATAAAGAAGGCCATTGATTGTAGATATATAGATAGTAGGTAGACAGATAGATAGACAGACAGACAGATAAGTAGTCTTTATAAGCACCAAACTATTAACAGTAGCTCTTTTTGTAATAGCAAAGAACTGAAAATAAAGTAACTGTCCATCAATGGGAGAAAGGCTAAACAAATGATGATAGGTGAATATAATAGAATAGTACTATACTCTACTGAACATGGTAAATATAGAGAAGCATAGAAAGTTCTACCAGAACTGCTGTAGAGTGACGTGAGCAGTGCCAAGAAATCTATATGTGCAATTTCCAAAGTAATATGAAGCAAAAATCAAAAGTGAATATTGTAAAATTACAAAGAATAAGCATGGCTGCAAAGAAGTATGAAAAGATAGTTTCAACAATCACTCATTTGCAGAGAGGTGGAAGATTGCATATATTTTTAAGTTTTTGAAATATATTTTGTTTTGCATTTTTTCTCTTCTTATAGATATATATATATCTATACGTAGATATATATAAATATATATAGATATAGATATATATCTATGTATATATATAATATATGTGGTTATAGATAGATACACAGATAAATATGGATGTGAATATGGATATAGATATGGGGTGAGGGTTAATACAATATATAGAGAGAGCAAATGGGAGTTATGCAGATATGGATGTCGATGCAGATAGATAAGTATAGATAATAATATAGCTATAGATAGGGATAGGGAAAAGAAAAGGTATAGATATGGATATAAATAGGCATATAACTATAGATAAGTATATGGAAGTAATTATATATATATATATATACATATACATATATGTATTTATTATACATATACTTGTAGTATACATATACATAATTTTGGATTGAATCTCTGATTCCATTTACCATAAAGAACTTATAAGGAAGGAAATTCCCTCTACCAATGCAGACTCATACCTGTCCTAAAACCTGTAATCTTAAAGAATAGCTTTTGGGGTAGTGAGAGGTTAAGTGACTTGTCCAATGATTCTTCTACACATCAGTGGCAGGGCCTAAACTCGTTTCCTTTTCTCCAAAATTAACTCGCTATTCTCTCACATTCTCTCCACAGATTTGTATACAGAGACACATGCACCATATAGTTAAGATTCAACAACCAGATACTAGTCATCTGAGGATACAGCTAATGCCCCAACCTCAACATAAATCAAAATTGAAGAAGCTCCCATGCTTCAGAAATGAATTGATATGACTACTAAATTAACCACAAAAAGAAAAGCATGCTATTACTTCAAAATAAAAATTTTTGGTGTTTTAGTTTGTACCAGTGCCTTAAGCTCATGTCAGATATTATTCCAGAACTGAACACTAATTGTAATATGATGAAATATTATTTTTCTTTGTCTTCACAAAGAAAGAAGCCATGTTGTTTCCTATTCTAGTGCTAAGAAATGCCAGGTGGGCACACAAAATCATCATTAATAATGAGTTTTTGTCCTTAAAAATAGTTACAAGATGGCATCAATTCAAAGTTATTTATGAATTGAATTTGAGTTTATTAATAGGAGTACTGGCCTGAAAAATTTTACTAATCCTTTAATCTTGGCAATCTGTTTGGTTTCTTGTGTGCCCCAGCTACCAAGAAATCTAACTGCAATTTCTTATCATCAGTAGACTAAATTCAACAGTTTAGAAGTATATTTTAAAACTGGTGCACACCAACATTAATGCTTTTCTATAGCAAAGAGGGAAATAATGTGATTTCAGTGAATTTTCCTTGTCAGTTAACTAACATTTATTGAGCACCAACTGTATGCCTGGTAATGTTCTCAATGCTGGGGACATAAAGAAAGGCAAAAGACAATCACTGATCTCAAAGAGCTCACAATGTAACAGGGGGAGGGAATGACAACAACATGTATAGACAATTATATAAAACAAATATACAGTATAATCTGCACAGTTTATAAAATGCCCATGCACAAGAATTCTCAAAGCTACAAAGTGCATAAGAGATAGTTTATTATTGCCTTTGAAGAGCAGACCTTTGAATTAAATTAAATCAAATATCTACTCTAACATATACTAGCTTATAACCTTGGACAAGTGCCTAACTCTTGTGTCCTCAGATACTCTTTCAGACCATAGTCACAGAGCATCTGCTTATTTGTTCTCAGGTAGGCTCCATCATACAGAAATCACAAATCAGGACCCCAAAAAATGTACAGTCAAATAAATAATATGAGGAGCTGAACAGAAGTGAAAGATCCATTTTGTCTTCACCATTTTCTTTTGAACACTTGGGACTTAAAAAGGGGGGGTAAGGTTTACTTTTTCTGCATGGAACATCAATATTCTGAGATACCTCACAGATTTCTTCTTAGAAAAAAAGGAATGCAAACATTTAGGAAAAGTTCTAGCAGTATCTGGGCTCTGGGGAAACTGTGTGTAAAACACAATTTTGCCTGAAGCAATCCATCTCCCACTTTTTTTTAAAGCAGAAAAATAAAATCGCCAATATTCCATTTAAGTGTGTCGGTTATAAATGGTTTTCACCTATGAGACTCTTGTTCTACTGTGCATGAGACAGTTCTTAGTCAAGCCTTTGAGAAAGACACAAAAGATAAAAAAAAAACTCAGGCCCAACAAACTGTACATTGGACCGTGGTCATTCTTGCATGAGGGCCCTTCAGCACCTAGTGCAATACTATTAGGCCTGTGGGCACTACACATAAATAATACCTGCAGGCTGCCTAGCCCCTCTACTAGTATCACCTCAGCCCCCCTCACCACTCCCATCATTTCTTCTGTCTGATTTACATAGCCTGAATAAAAGACCATCTATTTTTGCCTGCCATAGTAAACTTTCATAGCTTCTCTCCACACACATAGAAATAAGCAGATTTTTAGGGGGGTATTCATTTCCATTTCTTTCAGTTTTCCTACTTTCCATTTTGAAGGCAAACTCCCCCCTTCCAACTTAATTTTCTGGGCCTATATTAATGTTCACAGAGATGCCATATATTTGGTCTAGATTGCAAAGCTGTCGCAACCAATTTCAAGAAGTTACCCTATTTTCTACCTGGGGGTAGAGGAATAGAGGGTGTTGCTCTTTCCATTGCCTTAGCTGGAAAGAAGTTAATTTACTTTTTTCCCCTCTTCAATCATCTTTCTCAGCTGAGCTCTATCCACTTTCCATGGAGCACTGACATCATCTTTGATCCCAGCCTCTATCTCTTTCCAAGATTCTTGAGTCTGTAAATCTATCACCACCCTCACAAGAGAATTTAGGATGTAGCCTGCTGCCTTCCCCTCCCTTCTGCTGAAATTCTCTCCCCCAGCCCCCACCTCCTCATGCTTTGACCATGGTAATTCTCTTTACAAACTACAGGATCTTCAGGATACCGTTTTCTCTCTCTTACTTAAAGTCTGAGTATGTTATCTCTGTCCTTCAGAAACATTTTATTTTTATGCTAAATGTTGAGGTAGACAGATATTCTGAAATGTTAATTGTAAGACCAAAAAAGTTGGTCTTACACAAACTATTTAAAAAGATAAACTATCTCACAGCCTCTTTTTTATCTCTAATAGTTTTCCATCTATTCATTTATGGGTTGTATGGGGGTGGGTGTGTGTGTGTATGACACATGCACTCACACACAAAAACTAATCCAACTGTAAAAAGACATTGCTTAAGTGGCAGAAAATCTTGATTTTTAGAATTAGAAAAAGAATAAAGTTAATTTCATTTTTTTCAATGAAGTTTAAGAAAAGTGTTGGTCTTAATTTTTCAGCTAAGTTTTTTTTTTAATGAATCCTAGTTTAATTCATTAGTAACTCAAAAGTGTTTTTCATAGCAGCTTTTTTGTACTTATTTTTTAAGTTAAAAAGCAGGTTACTTTTGGTTTTGTTTTTTGGTTTTGTTTTTTTTTGTTTTTTTGTTTTTACAAAAATCAGTGAATTTTAACCTTTGTACTTTGATACTGATATCCCCAGGCCCATAAGTATCAGGCCATATGGTAAAGAAGTTGGGACAGGAAGGCTTGACAAGGTTTGGAATTCAAGCAAGAGGATAGTCATTTGAGCAGCCAAGGAATAAGGGAAGACCTAGAAGTCATGTCAAGTCAAAGCATGTTACTTGAACTCTAAATCCAAGTAAGAATCCTAGAACAGTTGTTCTCAAGGTATGATCCAGAAAATCCTAGTCTCTGAAACTCTTTCAGAAGATTTATAAATTCAAAATTAGTTTTCATTTCTAATTTGGTAAATATCTATAAATATAACCCACATAAACAAAAACTTTTTGGACAGATCCTCAATGATTTTTAATAATATAAAGACACTGAGGACAGAAGTTTGAGAACCATTAGCTTAGAGTGAGAGCTTATCCAACTTCTAAAAGTAAAAGCAAGGCCACAGCTCAAAACCAAAAAGGCAAGTAGGAATGGAAGTATATGTGAATATGAAGAGCTAGAATAAGCATCAGGATGTAATTAATTTAAGCAGGCAGGGAGGAATTAATAAGAACCAAGGAGTAGGGGTAGAATAGCATAACTGGACAAAAATTCAGAGGTCTGAAGCAGCAGAAAGGTGGTCTTGACTTTCTCATGAATTGGATTTAAGGGAAACAGAGTTCCATAAAGTCATCAATCTCACCCTCTCTTCTATTCTATGCCATTGAAATCCAGTGGCAGGACAAAAGTCAGGATGACTGGTTTTGGTTCAGGATGCAGTGCATTAACTTGGCACTTTCCACATCCAACCAAGCTCTGAGCACTCCACAGCACCTGCCTTGGCCACCTTCATTACCACTGGAACAAATCATTCTCAGCCACTTAAATCTTCATATGCTTGGGTAAACACTCCCCTAACTCACTGATGAGTCTGATGCCAGCTGGTTATTCTCACCTTAATTTAGCCCACCTGCCCAGAAGATTTCACCAGGATGTTGCTGCTGTGAGAAATGGATGACGGGTCAGTTATGAACAGGACACAGCAAGTACTTATACCAGACAGTTTTCTTGAACAACCATGTACCCCAGGTAGGGCAAATAGATCAGACATGAAGCATCAAGATCATGGAAGAGTCTTTTAACAGAGGCAACTTTGCCTCAGCCCTAGGGTCTAGAGCTTTTATATAGTTTGGGTCATAATAAAACCCACTCTTAAAGTAGCTAGTTAAGACCTTGAAAGTGGAAAGAAGTTATTAAAATGCCCTTGTGAAATAAGAAATGGGTAAGGATGAAGAAGCAACAACTGGAAATTAACAGATCCTGATTAGGAGGTCTTGACTGTGGTTTACTGCTTGTGAGCCACATGGATTGGGGATGGGGTTGTTAAGGCAGCTGGATGGTACAATAGATTAATGGATAGGGTATAGGACTTAGAGTCAGGAAGTTTGTAATCCTTCCTCAGACATCTGTTAACTGGGTGACCCCAAGCAAGACACTTAACATCTGCCTCAGTTTCCCCATCTATAAATGGGAATAATAGCACTCATCTCCTAGAGTTTCTTTAAAAATACTTATAAAGCAAATCTTAAAGTACTACAAAAATGCCACCCATCATTGTATATAACTAAAACTGTACTGTTATCAATAACTTTTATTTTCTGCTTTTTTTAAGCTTGTTTAATTTATTATTACTATTTTCAGAACAGTCCACCCCACTTTTGTTCTATTTATCATAATTTATGCATCTTTCAAAATACACAGGAATCACACTCAATATAATTTTGCTAAGTCTATTGCTTTAATTTTATTGGTCAGATACTTTTCTCTGTCATTCATTCATTCAATAACTATAACTATAATATATATACATATATATATATATATATATATACAAGTAGCTGACCACAGTATGTTAGAGCCAAGACAACAAATAATAGAAAGCTGAAGATAGAATAAAAATAAGAAAAAGATAATGCTCAAAATTAAAACTACTATATGATCTATTTAAATTTATATTGGAAATGGGAAATAAATGAGGGGAAGGACATTGACATTGCTTGTAACAATTCCATGTAAAAGAGGTATGTCATCACAACAAAAAAAACAAAATTAAAGCTTCCTTAACAAAGACTTGGTTTATTTGTCAAGCAGAGAGATATCGCAGCTAAGGGGGAAAATTGATTATAAATTCATTTATAAAAGAGAAAAATAGTAGAATATTATGAACAGTATTGTCTCCCAGAAAAGAAGTCTGAAGCAGCAGAAGGGAAAAAACAATTGAAAGAAAGTTTGATAAGAGATTCAACTGAGCAAAGTCATCCCAAGGGCATTTCACAATGAAACCATAAGGGGGAAAACAAACCGATGAAATATAGGGAAACTCTGCAATGATTTTTACAATAAATCTTTTAACCATTAAAAATAAAAGACTCTCCAAATTTAGACTTGGATACCACAATTCCCATTGTCCTTATAGAGGAAATGAAATTGATATTGAAGAGGACAAAGATGGGAAAAGTAGCTAGAATGGACCAAGAATACACAAAGAAGTTCATACCAAAAGTGACACAATGTGGAGGGGATTTCTTATAGCTTCCTATGGAGATCTACAAACACTCTGAAGAATATGAATTTATTAGCCACAAAGAAAAAAGAAAGGAGGAAGGCATATTGTCAAAAATATAATATGATCACTATATATTGTCCCTTCAGCTTGAAATGGACAATGAATTCGGTCCAAAGAGAAATAAGAAGGAAGGGGTGTACTTGATTGCCACTGGGAAATTGCAAAGCTCTTTCACTGGCTCCCATTTTCTCCCAAAAACAAAACATCATTTTTAAGACAGATGTGGAGGCAAAAGAACTATTACTTAGTAGGCATGTCAGGGAAATATTCATGGAGGGAAAGGAGCAAACAATATAAATTAGAAACTAAGACAAGTAGGGAGATAGCAAGAGGGAAACCTACCTGCCCTTGAGGAGTTCAATCCCCAGGACCATCCAAACTTGAAACCAAGGTGCTGAGTAACTGTTACTAATCTTTTAAAGACCTTAGAGAACAGGAGAAATGCTATAGAAT
Source organism: Myrmecobius fasciatus (assembly GCA_023553655.1). Taxonomy (NCBI): domain Eukaryota; kingdom Metazoa; phylum Chordata; class Mammalia; order Dasyuromorphia; family Myrmecobiidae; genus Myrmecobius; species Myrmecobius fasciatus. The sequence goes on from JAJPUD010000143.1 coordinate 759,961, forward strand.
TGGAAAAGGCAAAATACAATCCCAACTCTCCTTTTCCAAAAAAAGGAAGAGAATGAAGTCTGCAAACTATAAACCAATGATCTTGATTTGGAATCCTTGCAAAAGTCAATAAAATATTATTAAAGAGGTATTTAGGGGGGCACCTATAAAAGGAAGCAATGACCACGAAGAGTCATGGTGGTTTCATGAAACTGGAATCAGATGAACTTCATCTCATTTTTGGACAGGGTTAGTAGACTTCTAGAAATATGTAATAGATATAATTTACTGTAGAATTTTGGCAAAGCATTGAACAAAATCTTTCATGGTCTTCTTATGAACAAAAGAGAGGTATGAGCTAGACAGACAACATTATAGTTCAGGCAAATTCAATCCTTGGCTGAATGGATAGTCCTAACGTAGTCATTGATAATTCAATGTCAACTTGGGAAGAGTTCTTCATTTGAATGCCCCAGGGATCTGGGCTTGAGCCTGTGCTCTTAAACATATTTATTGAAAACTTACATAAAGGCAAAATTGGTGTGCTTATCAAATTTTCAGGTGATGCAAGGCTAGGAGGAAAAGCTAACATATTGGATCCAAAAATATCTTGACAAGCAAGACTGTTGGGTAAGTCTAATAAAACAAAATTGAAAAGTAATAAATGTGTAGTCTTACATTTGCTTTAAAAAAATCAACTTCATAAGTAAATGATAGCAGAGAGAAGGCTAAATATCAGTTCATCTGAGAGGAAAATTGTGGAGTTTAGTAGACTACATATGAACAGTAAGCCATGATATCCAAGAAGGCTAATGACCAGTGAATAGGCTAAAATTTTTAAGGAGCACATAGTGTCCAGAAGCAGGGAGGTAAAAGTTCTAAGAATCTGTCTTCTTGTTAGGCTCTCTCTAGAATATTTTGTTCAATTCTAGATTTTAGATAGACATTAATACAATGGAGTAGATCCTGATAAAGGTGACCAAAGTGGTAATGAGTGTCAAGATCATACCATATAAGGACCAAATGAAAGAAATTATTTATTTATTTTTTAAATGTATAGCCCAGGTTAAATGCTTGAAGTGGGGGACAAAGCACCTGCCTTCAATATCTGAAGAGTTACCAAATGGAAGAGGTATTCAATATGTTATTGTTGCTCCTGAAGAGCAAAAATGTGGGCAAAGCAATGAGTAGGAATGGCAAAAGCACAAATTTAGACTTGGTATCAGGAAAAATTTTGGGAATTAGTGGTACCCTTTCACAATAAATCTTCAAATAAAAGTTAGATGACTCCTTATCAGAAATATTAAAGAAGGTAGGATTCTTTGGGTACAAATAAAACAAAATAGACTGTGAGATCATTCCAACTCTAAGAATCTGTAATTAGGTGAAAAGATGGTATTTTAGCTGGACTTTAAAGGCAAATTAGGCTTTCTACAAGTAAAGATTGGGAGATAGACATGTGCAAGATCCTAAGATGAGAATATTAATTAATTGGTAACAGCAAAGAGTTACAGTGAAAAGGAGTCAGCTAGTGTGGCTGAAGCATTGGTAACATGAATGGAAATATAAGAGGCTAAAGAAATAAGACAGTGCCACATTATGGAGATTCTTAGCTATCAGTCTCTGTAAAGAATTTTTATTTTATACTGTAGCAATAAAGAGCTACTGAGGTTTTGGAGAAGGACAATGACCTGATCAAAACTATGCTTAGAAAAATTAACTTGGCAAGAATATGAAGAGTATATCAGAGGAAATGAAAAGAGTAGAAAAGATCTGTTAGGAGGTTAGTATAATAGTTCAGGATCTATAAGATGCATCTGAGATATTATAGTAGCATGGTAAATATACAGTATGGGAAAGGTGTGAGAGCTATTGCAGAGATAGAAACAGAGACTATTGATAGGATGTGGAGAATGAAAAATATATTTTATATTTCTTTTTGCCAGAGTTTTCAATATGGGTTACTTGTTAAATGATGACATCATTGATAAATACAGAAGGCAAAAAAGGGAACATGTTTTTAGGTAAAGAAAATAATTATCTTATAGAACATTTTGAGTTTGAGTAGTAGTAGTAGAAACAAGTAAAAAGTCCTAAAAACAGTTGGAAATGCAGGTGTGAGTCTTAAAAGAAAGATTAGAGCTGGTAACAAAGATTTGGGGAACTGTATGAGTTGACTGCTAATTAAGGATGTGGGACATATGTAGACATAGATGTAGACTATTATATTTTTATACATACATATCTGTATATATTAAGAAACTTTGGAATATGTTTAATAACTATAAAATCCACAATAAGTTGGTATTTATAATATTGGAACATTTTAGTACATACTTTTTGCTACTCAATAAATGTATCATGGTTTATAATTGTCATAGATTTTATTTTCCTGATACAAGTCACTTAGGTGGCACCTACTCTTGGGGTTATTTAAGGATCAAGTCAAATAATATTTATAAAGCACCTGGTACAGAGTATGGGCTATATAAATGTTATCTATTGTTTTTGTTAATAATAATTATTAGTTTTACATAAAGTAAAAAAGGATATGAGAGATCCATTTGCTGCCCTCTCTGGTTTCAACTCCACAGATCAAAATATTCCAACACTGGATACCCTTTGGTGTCTCCCACCCTTCCTCTCACCACTGCTTTCTTACTTCCTTTTATGTGTTGTCTCCCCAATTAAATTATAAACCCCTTAAGGGTAGAAGCTATCTTCTTCCTTCTTAATTGGATCGCCAACTATTAGCACAGTGCCTAGCACATAGTAGGTGCTTGGTAAATGTTCATTGAATTAAATTGAGATCACACAAGGAGAGGTTGCAAAGTGGAGAAGAGGACCAAGGACAGCTGTTTGAGGAACAACATTAAATCAATCAGTAAATCAACCAGTATTTCAAAATCTGTGTATCAGACACAATATTAAGCATTGGGGATACAAAGAAAGACAAAATCAGTCCCTGCCCCCAAGGAACTTGTACTCTAACATGAGAGACAACAATTAAGTATCTAGGGACATACCAGATATTTATAGACTTAGATGAAACATAACCTCAATGGAGGAAGAGAAACCATGGAGACAGAGAAGGATTAGGAGTGGCCAACTGTCAAAAGTTGCAGAGACATCAATGATGGTGAAGATGGAAAACTGACTAGGAATTTAGCAATTAATTAGTTAATGCAAGATGTCATACCCAAATGAAGGAAATAGAAGCCATTTTATAAGGGATGGAGAAATTACAAGGGAGTTGTAGAAAATAAGAATTAATTTTTCATTAAGCTTAGTTGCCTTTTCATTGGCTTGAGTTCAAGGACAAGACAAAAATGGAAAATGGAAAGAAAAAAGGCAAATGTGGATGGACAGGAAGAAATTAGGTCCTCTATTAACAATAAACTTGTTGACTGGGAAATAAAAGAAAAGAAAATTTAAGAAGGCTAATCAAATCATCACTCAATTAGCAAGTATTTATTAAATACCTACATGTGACAGGTTTCAAGCTACAAAAACAAAAATGAAGCCTTTGCCTTCAAGGAACTTGCATTCTAACAGAGGATACATTATGTGTGTGTGTGTGTGTGTGTGTGTGTGTGTGTGTGTGTG
>JAJPUD010000143.1:763555-779432 GCA_023553655.1 Myrmecobius fasciatus
ATACAGAGACAATTAGGGGAGATAATACATACACATGAATAGAGAGAGACAGACATATAACATAGAGTATTAGAAGACACCAAAGTCCACCTAGTGCAATCTTTTCACTATATAAAAGGAGAAACTGAGGCTCAAAGGAAAAACCATCAGACATCAATTAAGAAATCATTAGAAACCTAAAAGATCAGTTTCAATTGAGTTACGAAGTCAGGAAGTAGATTGCAATGAGATGAAGATCAAAAGGGGGAAGAAGTTTTAGAGGCTGCAGGTTTAGATAGTTTTCAAGATATTTATAAAAAAGACATTATAAAATAGAAGACAGTAGCTTGAAAGGATGTAAGGATTTTTAATGATGGGGGGATATTTGGCTTGTTTTAGGCAGCTTATACTACCCAGTATATAGTGACTAAAATTATGAAGGTGGTGATTGATGGGGTAATCTGTAAGAGAAGATGGGAGGGGATGGGATCATTGGCACATGTAGATGGATTGCCCTTGGCAAGGAGAAGGGCCACATCATCATTATCAAAGACTGGAGTAAAGGAAGAGAGAATGATGAATGATGTGGAGAGATTTTGAGATGTAGAGAAGGGGGAAGAGGAATATCATGGCAAATGGTTTCTATTTTCTCAGTAAAGTAAGGGGCAAGGACCTCAGCTGAGGGGGTAGAGGAGAGAAAAGTAGAAGGTTTAAGGAGAGATGAAAAGGTTCAGATCAGCTTCTGGTATAGAGAATCAAATAGAGAATAGTAGTGCTTCTGTGAGGCACATAAATCTGTGATGGACCCAGCCAGCTTAATTACATGACTTTCTAAAGCTCTGTTCAGCAACTTGTGAGTAAGAGACATAGGCAAATGGTGGGAGTAATCCAGGCTTTGTGTTTGGAAAGCATGCATGATAATAAGACAAATATAAATATATAGATGGATAGATAGATAAACAGAGAGATAACTTATTAAGTGTTTACTGTGTTCCAGGTACTCATTGTGCTAAATACAGGAAAAAGCACAAGCAATTTGAGAGTAGACGACTATTATTATCTAATACATTTTTAACGAGGGGATGAAATTTTGATCTGGTTATAGGTCTCAGCAAAGAACTCTGTAGAGTAAGTGAAGTCACAGCAAAGATGATTACCTGAAAAAGTATTGAAGGGTTAAGCTATTGGGTGTTATTGTGGGGTCAAAGAATAGATTTTTAAAAGGTAAGGAAAGGGGGGAAGTGGAGTAATAGATTGTAAAATCAAAGCCATAAGTTTTGATCAAGAAAAGGGGATGTTTGTGGGACATGGTAAGATTAACTAATTGATTAAGTGGATGGTTTGGGTGCAGTCATTAAAGAGACTTAGAAATTGGTAGTTTAAATTGTTTGAGGGAATATCAATATGTATGTTGAAGTCACCTTAAGGAAGGCTAGGAAGTTAGAAAAAGAAGACTATAAATAATCCAGGTTTTGCATTCCTTCATAGAAAAGGAGAATGACTTGGATCCCAGTAGTAGGATCTAAATTAGGTAATAAATTTGGATGGATATCTCCTTAAACAAGGAGAAGTTTCTGCTAGTTTAAACTGGACTGGAGAGAAGCTAAGAATTGGGGATGGATTTTGTTTTGGAAAACGAAGGTTTAAAACAGGAGATTTTATCTCAAAATACAAGTAAGGGCTAGATTTGTGCAGCAGATGAGTCCTTTTGCGCAAGGAGCAGCAACATGAGAGAGGAGAAGTTGAGGGAAAAGGAAGAAGGATCAAAGTAAGGGTCTTATGAAGGTCTATGCCTTTCGTTTCTTTTGTATACATTCCTATGCATAAAAACCAATGAAGAAAATTACTAGGAGTTGATCTAATATAAACTCCCTCCATGCAATACAATGGACAGATTTACATTTAGACAAACCATTGGCTGGATTTTCAGTAGTGGAGTTTCTGGAAGTAAATCTATTAATTCTTTACACAATAGTACTAGAGGGTAGCCCATAAGATAAACTAAAATATAGCTAGAAAATCTTGAATATTCCCTATTTTCCAAACAAAAGAACAAGGTTTATCCTCAGAGGCTACTGAGAAAATGGTGAGGGGCAGCTAGGTGATGCAGTGGATAAAGCACCAACACTGAAGTCAGGAGGACCTGAATTCAAATCAGGCCCCAGACACTTAATACTTCCTAGCTGTGTGACCCTGGGCATGTAACTTAAGCCCAATTACTTCGGTTTAAAAATAGAGAGAAAATGGTGAAATGGACTATCAAAACAATCCTGGCACTAGTAGAATGACTCCATTCACTCATCCTGGGCATCTCACAAATTAGAGGCAGCATTGTCTCACTTCACACTAGGCTCAATTCATTCTTCCATCTGTTTCACTTCCCCATAAGCTGCCTGGACTTTTCCCCTTTCCCACTTTCCATGTACTCTTTATGTTTTATCTTTCCCTCGTTAGAATATGTGCATCTTAAGACCTGGAACCATTTTGTTTTTTGTATTTGTATTCCCAAAACTTAGGGCAATCCCTGGCATAAAGGAAGCCTTAATAAATGCTTTATCTATCTATATACTCACTTTTCTGTCTATTTACAGTGTTGAGAGAGGGAAGAGAATAAACAAAACACTCCTAGAATCTTAGAATTTAAGGATGACAAGTCCATTAGAGTTCATCTTATCTAATTCCTTCATTTTACAGGTAAAGAAATCACCTAGTCTTGGGATTTGTCTAGGTTTGCTTACCTATCTAAGCACTGGAGCAGAATGCAGAACCCAGACCTAGATCTCATGGAGTGTTCTTTCTGCACCCACAGGACAAGTAGGGATCTAGGATCAAGCCCTGAGGCCTCATAAATTACTTCAGTATTTTTAGCAGTGATCAAATGAACAAACAAGAAGGCCACAAAACTCTAGTCTTTCTCTGTCCTGTCTCGTTCCTCAGCAATCCACATCTCACTTCACAAAGGCACCCAGAGCCTGGGATGTTCAAAAGAATTTACTAGCCTCTCCTGCTTCTGCTTGTTCCATGGCTGATAGACGCTCAAAGGCATATTAAAAAGTAAACATCCACAGAGATGAGGGTAAAGACAGCTAAATGGTGCAGTGGAAAGGGTACTAGCCCTGAAGTCAGGCGGGCCTGAGTTCAAATCTGGCCTCAGACACTTAACACTTCCTAGCTCTGTGACCCTGGGCAAGTCACTTAACCCCAATTGCCTCAGCTAAAAAAAGAGAAAGAGATGGGGACAGGTGGGGATGAAGAGAGAGAATGTGAAAGCACAAAAGGCAATATTAGGACCTGTTTCCTATAGCTTCATGGATGGATAAAATACAAACACATACATACATATCAGCCTGATGAAACTTTTATCATGTGATAGTCGCCAATGAAATTCCTTTCCAATATACTATGTGTGTATGTGTGTTTGTGTTATGCACATGGATTTTTGCAAGTTATTTCCCAGTTAGAATGTGAGTTTCTTGAAGAAAGACAATGCTTTTGCCTTTCCCTTTTATGTAGAATGCTTAATCCAGTTCCTGATATGTAGTAATTTATGTTTAATAAATGCTAGTGGATTGACTGGAAAGGAAAGTCTTTCTACTTGTGTTTATATTCCCAGCACTTAGCACAGTGCCCAGCATATAGTAGGTGCTTAATATATGTATGTTGACTAATAGAGCAATGACATAGTGGATGGCAGAAAGTATCAGTCATCTGAAGATGGCCCACTCTGTGTAACACACTGCTAACTACTAATGGTTATTTTACCTTTACATTTGATTCAATTCAACACAAATTTATTAAGCAACTACGATTACTAGTAACTATTAAGCAAGTCATTGGATATTCCAAGGAACTGCATTCTCTTGTGGAAAATATATACACAGATAAGTGACTATAATATAAATACAAAAAATATTTGGGTGGAGGGTAAGGAGAACAGGACTAATAATTGCAAAACTCAAGAAAGGCTTCTTGTAGGAGGTAACTCAAGCAGAACCATGAAAGATCAAGAGACAAAGGTGAGGTAGAAGAGCATTCCAGGTCTGGAGGACAGTTTTTGAAAAGCTTCGGAGACAGGAGATGTAATATAGAACATGGCGGATATCAATAGTCCATTTTGGCTAGAGCACACAGTCCATTTATTTGTGTTTTAAGGATAAATGTTACCTTTTTTATATAATTCCTATTTGCCTCCCAGTCTTATTTTGTTCTGGTTTGACCTGATTTCTTTTATGCCTGGGCCTTGCAGGCCTGATTAATTTGAACAGTTCTTCAATTTCCCCTTTCATCCAGTCCCCATTTCCCACTTTTGTCCCCTCTCCCTTTCTTTCATGTAAAAAGAGCCCAAACCTGGTTCCTATCACCTCCTAGATGAATTAACCTTTCCAAATCTCCTGACGTGGGGTGCCTGCGGTAAGTTCCCTGGAGCTCCATGGCAGATGGAGAGGAGGGGCAGCCTGGCTTCTACTTAAGCATACATTTCGAAATACCTCTGCACTGGGCGGCTGGAAATAAGGAACTAATAACAAAGTGGTTCTAAAATTACCAGTAAATCTGAAGCATTCCGCCTGGTGCGTGGCATTTGAGAGCCTTTAATTCATCAATTAAGTGATCAAAGATCTCATTCAAGATACGTTTACATTTCTTTTGTTCTGCTTGTGCAATCATATTAAAATGGCTAGCATTCCAAAAATCAAACTAGTTACAGAGACTGATGCTGAGAGATAGAGATAGACAGACAGACAGAGAGACAGGGAAGGGGAGGAGACAAGAAAAAAAAGAGAGAGGTGAACAGAGAAGAAAGAGATAGAGAGGGAGAGTGGGAAGGAGAGAGACAGACAGAGGAGAGACAGAGACAGAAAGAGAGAAAAGGAGAGAGGCAGACAGACAGATGGACAGAGACAGGGAGAAAGACTCAGAGAGAAAAGGAGAGAGACAGAAAGGGGGAGAGACAGAGAGAGAGAAAAAAGCAGACAGACAGACAGACATATAAGATGAAACCCTGTCATCTATCACTGCTTTATTTTGTTTTAAGGCATGCATATAATCAGTCATAACAGTGAGACTCATTCTAAGTTGCACACCATTCCACCATGTCATATGCAGCAGCCAAAATCTCCAAAGTCCTTTACGCAACTAATGTATATTTTGATTTGGGCTAGCCAATTTTTATTTTTTAGAATGAGGATTTGGGGAGCAATACTTTTAGGCTGACAATGGCCTATTGCCAAAGTCTAATCTGATGGGAGCACCCTTCTAGCCACCTTGGAGGGGCCTTTGCATGACCCGGACAATACTTTGTCCCACCAGAAGGATTAGTCTGCCAGGTACCATGAAAGAAAAGTATGTTCTACTCAGATCTAAGGAGGAACTGTGTCTTAAGTTACCCTACAACTTTCTCTTAATCCTCTTTTCTCTAAGACCACTTTTCCAAGGTAGGATTCAGCATCTCCTCCCACCCTCACCACCCCACTCACCCACCCACTCTCTTTAATAGAACCCAATTGCATTTTCTTCTGGAAATTCTTGCTTGGCAAAAACCTGACCCTAACCATTACGTGAAGTTGATAAGTAGGGCCCAAGTTTTGTAAGTACTGGAGCATTTTGTAGACAATCCCTTTTTATTATGGCTTTAGGACACAGAACTACAATTGGTCCAGCAGGAAAGGAGAAGGCCTTGAGCCACAGGGTACCTCTCAGATGGTTTTCTCTTCAAAAGTTCATTTTCCTCTCCAAATTAAATTTTTTTCAACAATGGTCATTCTTTCTTTTGAAGAACTTTGGATTTCAGAATCGTGTCCCAGTTATTTATTACTTGCCTTTTGGTCTTAACAAATATGATTTCGTTATTCTCTGTTGTCAAAAGAACAAGCACATGTGGTTTTGGTTGAAAAAAATTATGATAAAATTCACTGTATCCTAAAAAGTGATTGAAAAGTCTGCAGACTGTTTCTGGGCATCAAGGGGGGAAAGGGAGGATTGAATTTCAACAAAAGACGTGCCAGATTTTTTTTTCCCTCTTGCTCTTACCGTTCAACCTTCTTCCACATCTCAGCGTCTTTCTGATTAGATACTGGAACACAGCAGGTATACAATCTAGAAATCATGTGTTTCTCTTTAAACTTCTGGCATATCCTATCACACTTTCTCACGTTAACATTGGGTTACATTTGGGTCCCCTTTAAAGGCCAATATTGGGTGACATCACAAGTGTCATGTCACAAAGGAGAACCTAAACTAATGCAGGACACTAATCCAGGATAGCTCAATCACAAGCTCATCTTCTAGAAGGGCATGTTCAGCCTGGAAATGCAAGGACTGAAAGTAGTTTCCTTTCATTAAAGCTCAATCCAATTCCTTCTAGAGCTCAGTGACTTCAACTGCTTCTTGATTTTTCTTTGGAAGTAGAATTATTTGCCATCTCTATTACATCTAATGCAAATAACAGACAAGACCCAATGGATAAAATTAGTTTAAAGTTTCAAAAACAACAAAATATCCCCTTAAGACAAGTTAAATCCATTGCTACCGTATCCTTCCCCTCCTCATCCTTTTTTTTTCTTTTTGTTTTTGTTCTAGATTCCAATTCAGTTGGTTTGCATGCCTCCAAACTCAGACTCTGGGCAACGAGGTGGTACAGTGGATAGATTGCAAGGTTTAGAACCAGGAAGACTCACATTCAGGAGTTCAAATCAAGCTCAGACATTGACCAGTTTGGTGACCTCAGGCAAGTCACTTAACTGAGTCTGCCTTAGCCTCCTCATCTGTAAAATGAACTGGAGAAGAAAAGGGCCAGTCTCTCTGCCAAGATAACCCCAGATGGGATCACAAAGAGTCAGGTGTGACTAAAGACTGAGATTTACAAATTACTCTCATATAGAATGACCTCAGAATATAATTACAGGCTAAAGAACAGATAATGAGACATACTGAATTATTTTTGTTTTTGTTTGTATCCCCAATTTTTAACACATATCAAGTAGTTAATATATGATGGTTGACTTGTTACAGACAGTGAAGTGGAACCCAAATATGGGTGGAATATGGAGCTTGAGTGGAGTATGGGTTCTAAATGCTGCATATGCCATGAAACATGGTTGATGTGTAAGTTTCTTTGGAATAATTGTTTTGTTTTGTTACAAGGAAGAGTTGTACAATGACAAAAGGTAATTAGTTTTAAAACAAGAAAAATAAACAACAAAATATTCTGAGTGGGAAGTTACAATGGTTTTGGAATGATAAAAAATATCAAATAGATATTTTTTGAGATACAATAGATGCTTTAAAAATTTAATGTACTTTGGCAAATAACCTTGATTAAAGTTTCATTCCCTCTTTAAAATGTATGCTTGATTAGCTGGAAGCTATGATCAAAATAAGGAGGATGGATATTTGAGAGAATGTGACAAGGTACCAACCAACCCATGAGCCTTTATAAATGAAGAGTCAAGTTTCCAAAGCTGCTGGCCTACTGAGCAACTCATCAGAAGATCACCAAAAGCAGAAAATACTCTCCATAGGCTGATATTCGTATTGGGAAATAATGTCCCATTACTCTGGGCAGGAAGAGGCACAGTGTCAGTATCATGACATAAAACTAGGCCATCACTAACACAAACAATAATAGCTCTTATTTATAAAGCATTTGAAGATTTGCCAAGTGCTTTACACAGATCTCTCATGTGAATCTTCCCCACAATTGTGTGAGATAATTTGAGTGACTTATCCAGGATAACACAGCTATTTGAAATGGGATTTGACCTGGGCATTCCTATCCCCAAGTCCATTTCTCTGACCACTATACCATCCATATGATATATCATGAGAAAAACTGTGGTTGTCCAACAACAACTAGAAAGGGCCCATTGAGTCTTGATTTCTCTTTAAAAAAACACAAATGTTTTTAATTTTATTTTTAATTATAGACTAAAACAAGCAGTTCTTATTTGGGGAGTAAAGTTTAATTATGTAAAAGCTATGTTACATGTTCACCTTTGCCCATTAATTTGGAAGCTCCTCATGAATATGAGCTAATGTTTTTATTCCATGAGCATTGGGAGTGAGAGCTAAGTATTTGCTTTTATTTCTATCACCTCTCTTTAACACCATAGTTGACTTGTAATAAATACTTGTTGACTGACTGGTTGACCTCCCCTAGTGGACCCAAAAAGATTTCAATATTCATTATTTTGTTATTCATTCATTATTTAAATATCAGGACACTAGGAAATATAGAAATGCATTTTTAATGGGATTGTGTAACTTCATTTCCAATTCTCAAAGTGGATTGTAGTAGAATTATAGGAAAAATCTGGGTAAACTTCTGGTATGGAAACTTCCTGCATTGTGGATCAACAAATTGATATATGACTTAGTAGATTAATCCCCAAACACCACCAGAAGCACATAAAAATGAAGTACTTTATGTGAGTGAGCTGGATTTGACTAGTGTTCTTAACACCTAATACAGTGCTTTATATGGGGCAGCTTGGTAGCATAATGAAAAGGGTGCTGGACTTAGGAAGTCTTGAGTTCAAATCTTACCTTAGAACCTAGCTACATTGCCTGAGCAAGTCAATTAGCTTTTTAGTCTCAATTCCTCATCTGTAAAATGGGGATAATAATAGAACCTATCTTAAAGAGTTGTTGTGAGCATCAAATAAAATGTTTGTAAAGTGATTTTTTGTAAGCTTTTAAAGTACTATCTATCAAAATGCTGGCTATTATATTATTTCATTATAATTATTTTTCTATTCACTGCAACATGCTGTCTCTGCAGAACAAAGCTCAACTATCAAAATTATGAGTGAGCTTTTATTTTCATAGACAATTGAGTCTAGATCTGAAAATGATCTCTGGGGATTTGTTCTTCTCATCTGAACTTTCTCCGGGATCAGGGAGAAATTGTTTTAAAAGATAAAGTAACTTAGGGTTAAAGCTAAAGCATTTGCAATATTAGATCCTTCTTCAGTAAGTCAATGGCTTTATTGATAGAAGTCTTAGAAACTTATCCATAACTTCTTACCTTCTGAAGTTGACATAGGTTGACATGGTAGGTAGAGAGGCTATATTTGGAGTCAGAAAAAAAAAAAAACAAAGTTGGAATCTAATGCTTAGCTAGCTGTATGGTGACAGATGAGGCACTTAATTTCTCTGAGTCTCAATTATCTAGCCTACTGGTAAAGAGTCTTTTATTTGGCTCCAATAGTAACATACCCAGAGTTTTTAGGCACTTAATAAATATTTACTGAATTGAATGTTAACCTTTTCCCTCCATGTGCTCCATGAGATTTTGCTATGTTGAAACCTGAAAGGTATGAAATGTGGAAACTCATTTTTCCATTGGGATTTTAAGGATCTTTGTTCCTAATGCTTAAATTGGAGTACAGTGGATTTACAAGAAGGACCCAAGTGAACTTCTGATGTGGGGACTCCCTCTGCTGCAAATCCAAAGAGAGAACAGACAGGGATCTGAAAGTCTGTTGCTGGAACCATATGTGAAACCAAACCAAGTTCCAAAATCTTTGTTTCCTCCTTCTAAAGATAATCATGTATTCCCTGAAGTCTCATGCTAATAAAGGCTTTTGTTTGATTTTTCAAAATTAGCTTGAGATATGAATTTTGCTAAAGAAAGAGCTTTTGAGAAGTGTGTGTGTGTGTCTGTGTGTATGTGTGTGTCACAAACTGGGATAATTGTATGATCTTTTTCATTTTTAAATTAATTTAACTTAAATTGACATTTTCTGATTTTTACAAGAAATTTAGTGAGTAGATCCTTGGCTTCATAGCCAAGGGACCTGAGTTTGATTCTCATTCTGACACACAGTAGCTGTGGGTCCCTGGGCAAGTATTCAACCTCTCATTACTGTAGGCAAGTCTTTATAATTGTAAATTTCAGAGATGAAATTCTACCTTGGTAAAGGAAGTTTCTCTAGCCCAGAGTTCCTTATACCAATGTAATCACAGATCCTATCTTATCCTTTATTTTTGTAGCACTTACACTTTTTAATATATCCCTTCCTTTCACTCTTAGAGAACAAATAACAGGGAGGAGGGGGGTGTAATTTGGCAAATCTAACCAACAAATAGACCAAGTCCAATTTTATATTTGATTTTCTATACTCATGCTCATCTACCTCCAGGGGAAAAAAAAGTAGGGATCTGCCTCTCCCCCTCTTCTTTGGGGCCAAGGATGGCCATAATAATTTTATACCATATGATTTTGGTGATTTTACTGTTGTTATTGTTCTCTCCATTTGCATCGATATAGTCATTAGGGAGGTTTCGAAGTTCAAATCTTTCTTCAGACATTTATTAGCTCTGAGATCCTGGACAAGTCATTTAAAATCTCTCAGAATCAGATACCTTAACTGTAAAATCATAAGAATCAAATGAGACAACATAAATAAAGTATTTTGCCAATTTTAAAACACTATATAAATTCTAGTTATTATTATTGTTCCTAACTATATATATTACATATGTGTATCTATGTATATATATACACATATGGATGTGTGTATACATATGTATGTACACCCAAGAAGATGAGAATTTTTTAAAGTCTCAGATATATACCAAATATTATAGTCATATTTTTGGTAGTTGGAAAGAACTGGAAGCAAATGACCTCCAACTATGGAATGACTTTACAAATTTTGGTACACCAATGAAATGGAATATTGCTGCATTGTTTAAAAAAAATGGTGGATATGATGAATACAGAGAAGCCTGCGAATTTCTACATCAACTATTTCATGGTGGAGTAAGCAAAGTGAAAAAATAACATATACAGAATTTGTAACAATTTAAATAAAAAACTATTATGTGCTGAAAAATAAAAATAAATATAACAAAATTACAAAGATCAAGCAGAACTGAAATGAAGACATATGAAAATACATCCTCAACTTATTCCTTCAATGGAAGTGTTACACATTGCACATGTTTTAGGACTTTTTCAATGCATTGAAACCAGTTGTGCTGATTTTTCTTTCCTCTCTAAAACACTTTTTATTATACAATATGGCTCTCTGGTAGGCAAGGAGGGAGGAATATTTGGGATAACTACAATAACGTAAGAAACAGTTTTTTTAAATTAAAAACGGATAACTAGGATAGTAAGAAAGCTAGATAACAAATTATATTGCTTTAAGAAAATCCATATGTTTGATCCAGAATAGAAAAGATAGAGGGAAAATATGATCAATCTATTGATAAACCAACAAGGATTTAAGTGCTTACTATGTACCCAGCAAGGTAATGATGTAGCACAGTAGATAGAGCATAGGGAAATAGAGACTAGAAGACCTGAGTTCAAATATGAACTCAGATACTTACTAGCTGTGTGACTCTGGGCAAGTCACTTAACCCTTTTTGTCTCAATTTTCTCCCTTGTAAAATGAGCTGAAGAAGAAAGGGGCAAACAATTTCAGTTGCTTTGCCAAGGAAACTCCAAACAGAGTCACCAAGAGTCAGACAGAACTAAAAGCAATGGAACAAATGCCCATGTCTTTATTAGAGCCATTAAAGAGCACAAGATCAACCAAAGATCTCTGAGACAATTCAATGAAGACTACTCTTTGATAACGAATCATTAATGATAATTCTTTGGGTCTAGGCATTGAACTATCTCCAAAGTATCTTTGAATCTACATTTCTCAACTTTTCCCACAAAGTTAGCATGAAAGATCATTGACAATTTTTCTAAAATCTGTGGTATTTCCCCATCTATGAGTAATAATCCTGCTTTTTAAAAAAAGGAAAGAAATTAAGATTATTCTGGCACAACCTAGGTCATTTTGATGTTTTAGGGGTGGGATTATGTTTTATTAATGGCTTCTAGTGTTATAGCAGATTTCTGTTCTTAAATTGAACTTTCCTTTCCTACAATAACGAAAAGTTAAAATAAAAAAAACAAAACAACCAATCCAATGGCCATATTTAGTCATGCTTCTGGTATTACCATTAGTTTTTCAGAGTCTGGCTTCCCTTTAATGATCTTCTCATTTGTGTTATTATAATCATAATATATACTGTTCATATCTAGAAATATTTCAAATGATAGCAAGATGAAATATACTTGCTTTATTCTTGTTTCCTTTTTGAAAATTTCCATTGTTTCTCTATTACAAATAATGCCAACTCTTGGTTTTAGATTATGTTTTTCATGTCCAATTCTTGTTGCAGATAGATTGGACATTCAATAGTTTCTTGGATCATGTTTGCATTCTCTCATAGAAAGGAATAATGTAATGTAGCTCAATGTAGAGCTATATACTTTGAAAATACCTTGGTAAACTAGATTACTTTACAATCCAGGCCTTCCAGGTATTATTCAGGATCACAAATTTAAAGCCAGGATGGATCTTAGAGGCCACTTGATCAACTCAATCATTTAACAGATGAGGAAACTTTATCTCCAGAAGTTTAAGTGCCTTGCCCAAGACCAGACAGGTAGGAAACAACAAAACTAGAATTCAAAACAAAGTCCTGTAACAATGAGAAAACTATATTTTAAAAATCACCTATGCCTAACATTTTAACAGATATGATATCCAGAGTACTTACAAGAGAGTTTTAGGATTGAGACTTGTAGCATAACTCCTAATGATATTGCTTCTAATTTTGTAGCTTTATTTTAAAATTAGTCACTAGTATTTTAATAAACTTCATTGATATGATAAAATTCCCTATCCTTTTTAAAAATGATACATTGAAAAGTATTTGAGTCTGAAATCCTTAGGAAAACCTCCCATTTTCATTTTAGATGCATTTTAATGGCTTAACTAATGAGATTCATCTACACTGTCTAAAAGCTTTGGGAACTAATAGACAAAAAAAGAGGTTATGATCAGATAAAATAGCCCCCTCTCCCTACCCAATTTCCCAAAAAAGAAAGTTTTGAACTGGACCAAACTAAATCTGTTTCTTTCCTGAGTGTGGCATCCAAATTATTCCCCCTTTGGTCTCTCCGTGTGCTCACTCATTCTTTTATTAACACATTTATTCCAACATTTACTCAGCATCCACGTGCCCAGAAAGATTTAGCATTTGTGAATGGACTTTGAAAGCTGCTGCAAATGAAGGTTCATCAATTACATTTTGCCAAGGATGAAGTAGTCTCTTTTTTGGAACACAGAAGTAACTATGAAAAGTTGCCAGAAACATCCTAAAAATATTCTGACTTCCTATAAATTGTTTTCTTACAAACCAAGGTAATGTGGCAAGAGGACAGAGAGCCCTGTGTATGCTGTAGCATGAAAGCAGAAATATCTAGTAGTCCCAGAGATCTCTAGATTTTAACAGCACTCTTGCTAATAACAGCAAATCTCAACCTTGGGAAAGAGGTTTGCTCAACTGCAGAGCTGATGTTACTAAGCTATCAACCATAGACCATCTCAGTGCAGACACTGGTACCTTAAAGTATCTTCACTAAATTAATTTCCTCACTAACATAATATCTGAGGGTGGGAGGCAAAGAGAAAAGGATGAGATGCTTTCTATATTCAGGACAGAAAATCAAAAGTTTCAAAGATCTCAGAGGAATGAAATGATTGGGAGAGATTTAGATCTATTTCCAGCTTTATTATTTTTATTGCTGCTGCTGCATGGGTAGTATTAGTGATTTTGTGTCTTTTGTGCGTGTGTGTATACATCTTTTAGAGAACTTTATTTTTAGGGTTTATTTTTGCTTTGTTTTATTAATTATCACTGAAAATTTGAGCTGTATCTTAAATGAGATTTTCCAGGCTTTAGTCATGGTATGAATTCTAGTTGGATTCACCTAAAAACCCCAAAAATATAAAGATGCATTTTCTCCATAGGTCACAATAATCATTATGTTCATTTTTTTCTTTCTCTTTTTCTTTCTTTTTTCTTTCTTTTTCTTTTTTTCTTTTTTTTTTCTGAGGCAAAGAACTTTATCCTTCTGTGTGATTTATTCTTTTCATGGGCCTTCATTCAGCACAGAGCTATTGTTTCAGTGCAAGGGAAAATGTATTCCTTTTACAGGTTGATTCCTGCGAGTGGCATTCATTTAAGTAGGTTCCACTGCACAAACACAAAAAAACCTAATGCATGCAGGCTAGGGCTGCATCATGCCATCAGATGTCACTGCTGACGGTTGATGGCACTTATATAGATTTACACAACAAAAACTACATTAAAAAATGTTCAGGTTGTGAGACAAAGCCACAAAGGCATAGAAATGCACAGCTCAGGATTTAAACCTACTATATCAAGAGTACATTAGGCTAATTCGAAGGTGATGGTGTCCCTATTATACCTACAGAGCAAGAGACTTAATCCGGAACTGAATTTCCTCATGGGTGCTGCTTTGTCTCACTCTCTGGGGCTTATGTATTTTTAATGGCATTATTGTTGTGTAAATGACCTTGTTTTATAAAGTAATTTCAGGTTGATTATCATCTGTTTATGCAATTAGTGTAATTACACCTAATTACAGAGTAGAAACAACATATATAATTAGTTCATTAGAGGTGTAACTGTGATGCGTAATGATATCATAAAAAAAATCCTTATGAAACTTTGTGAACAAATAATTCTGAGAGCAAGCAAGAAAAGATATTTGGATGTTTCGTATTTTATATTACTTTTTTTTTCTCTCAGACACCGCAGTGTAACGAGATTTATAGTCTGCCACATTTCAAGCTAAAAATCTTACTGTCGTTTTTAGAATGGGTCAAGATACAAAACTTGTACCTGAGAAAACACTCTTGGAGGGTTTTTTAGGTCTTTTTTGAGGAAAAAAAAACCTTCCCTTTTCAATTAAGACTTTTAACCTCTGCAGCTTCACCCTGAGGTGAATTTTGACAGTCAGAAAAAAATTAGCAACCCTGAAAAGAGATTTATATATAACGCCATGACACATCACACCCATGTCTGTTATATGACATTTCTACCAGAGCTAGGTTAGAAATATTGCTCTTTCTACCATCACATGGTTTATTTCCCATTTGATTTTTGAGTTAGAAAGAACACACCCCATTACTACCTCTCGCCTATAAGTATATTAAAAGTAAATAATGCAAAGAAAAAACTGATGAAGGCTTTCAAAAGTCAGCTGGTAGTATCATCAAGTAGAAAAGGTTGAAAACCATGTCTATCACAAAAGACATGAGCTGGCCCAAAATACGAGAGATTACTACTGAATCTGAAATGTTTCCTTATACCAAAATTACCTTTCTTTTTCTAGATTCTTAAAAAAAAAAACACTAACATTTAACAATTTCTATACTTTCATATACACATTGAATTTTTAGCTGAAAAAAATTACAATGGAAATTTAAGACACATGGGTTTGTAGCTCTTGAATTTCATGAACATTCTATTGCATAAATAAAAACCATCAGCCATCTTCAGATGTACCGCTGAAATAAGGGTTACAAGATCTAATTTACACATTTGGAAATTTCAGGGGGCAGGGGGAAATGTTATCAGAAGGATCAATACTTTAAACATAAGCAGATTGCCATAAGAATGGTGGGCCTCACCATCCTTTGTGATACAGTTTGGGAGCATTGCCTTTTTTTCACAAACTGACCCAACAAGTTATAATCCAATGGACCCTGGGTCTTGATCATGATTGAAGCAAACCTTGAGCTATAGTCCTCAGTGGCTTAATCTAAAGTAATTATTATCTTTTACTTTAACAAGATGATGCTTAACATGCATATTCTTTTTAAAGTCAGATAAAAAGGTGATGATTGTTTTGTTTCCCGAAGACCAGCAAATGTTATTTTTAAATAAGGAAGGAAAATATTTGAGTTTATTTCTTGAATAGATAGATATGGAAATTTTTTTTACCCACCAAAAAACTTATTATGCAGTAAGTAGTATGATTTGAAAGGCCCCAAAACATTGATGCAAGTCATCTCCT
>JAJPUD010000143.1:794182-806019 GCA_023553655.1 Myrmecobius fasciatus
TCGGCATTTGTGCTACTAGCCAGTGTGAGTCTGATTGATTGATCTGTTTAATTGTGCTTCACTCATCCCTCATCCAACCCCAAATTGAGACAGGACAAAACAGTCTAAAAAGAATTCCAATTCTGAATGAATCCCATTCCCTTAGGTATTCAATAAAAATCTCTGGTCTAAATTTTTTGCTTCAGGTCTTAGAGCCTTGGGGAAGGAGACATGGCTGGCTCATCAGAGCTATGGAACTTGCAGCAGGTTTTGAAATTGTGCACTATACGGGTAGGAGGGATGGAAAAGACATGTCCAAATGTACCTTCAGTAAATTTATTTATTTTTCAATTAAAAAAAATACATAACAGCAGCAGCAGCAAGCAAACAGAGCTCAAGCTACACACTGGAGCCTATTTTCAGTGATTGAGTCATCACCCCTGAAACTTGAGATTTCTAATGGAACGGATGACAGATCCTAAGAGAAGACAACTAGTGATAGTGAATTCACCCTGATTTCAGTCCATCAGTACTCTGATTGCATCCTGGGTCAAGATGTCTTATACTGAATGTTTCTCTAGAATCTACTTCTAGCCACCAAAGAAAAAAGGTTTCTGTTTTTTAGTTATCTGGGACAAGGGGGAAAGTTCTAAAAGATTCTAAAATAGGTTTTAAAAATGATAAAATAGCTTTTTTGATGTCAAGGGGGAAAGACTTCTTTCATTGCTCCCCTCCTTTAAACTACCTAGCTTCTGCTAACCTCCTAATAACAGACTTTATTCCTTGAGACGCTATATAAGACCAGCAGGGGGGCTGATGAAGTGCTCATTTTTTTACATCAGTCTTATAAATTGCTCTCCCCATTAATTGTTTCCATGGAAACAATACATTTGGCTGATAAGGGACTCCTGATTTTTTTTTAATGGGATTCTTAAAAAATTATAGGATGAGGAGATGTTGCAACTCCCCAACAACAGCAAAATCTCATGTAAGCTCTAACCCAATGTATGATTAATTTTTTTGTGTTTAAAACAATATTGGACTAAGTCCAGATTAAATGGGAGATATAAAAACATTATTTAAATGTTCAAAAGAATTGCAAAAAGCAAGACTTCCACGAGAGCCCAGAAGAATTTTCAAACATCTACTACCAAAACATAGTCACAAGAATATGACTGGAGAACAATACTTTAACGCAGAGCCTTAACTAATGATTTAAGCACAAATAGTCCTTGATAAGTGATCAGCTCTTCCAACAAAAGCTGGGTTAATGGGCAAGGCTTTTCACTTCTCCACCAGTCCCCATCTCTGCTTCTTACCATCACCTTCAGCAGACATTAATGCATTATCCATATATTTTCTCTCTATCTCTTGCTTTTTCACTCTCTGCTCCCAAGGTGTTTATAACATTCAGAGCAACTTTGTTTTATTTTCTCTCTCTTTCTTTCCCAGTCAGAAAAGTGCCTGTATTACAGGATCTAAGTCCTTGCATGCGAGCATATTTAATTTGGAAAATGTGTGGGTAAATACCACTTGTTATGAGATTAGTTAACAGCTGCAGTCTGCTACTGTGGAAAGCAGTTTTGTACAAAAGACTTAGCAACAAAAATGTCCCCATCTCTTGACATTTAAAAAAACAAATCTCCTCCAGCCTGTTTCTTGGATCTGTAATGGATAAGTTTCTTTCAGAATTATACTAATGTATGCTTAATAAAGGAAAATGTGACTTTGAACCAACTAGTGGCTGGATTCATTCAAAATTGGCTATGATTTTTCTGAACCCTGCATAAAGGTTATTGTAAATTGTAACTCTCTCTAAATGGGTTAAAATATTCAGGAAACTAGTTTGACTATATTCTCCTTCTATAACCCCCATCATGCTTAATTCAGACCCTTTCCTTTTCTATGGTCCTCTTTATGGCCAAAAAAATTCTCACTAATACAACTCCCTTCCCAAGTAGAATTGAAGCATTCTTGAAGCTTGAAGCTAGGGATTATACTCTCTCTCTCTTTTTCTTTTTCTCTATATTTAGTAAAGGGATTGGCATATAATAGACACGTAATAGATACATACTTCTGGAATGGAAAACAAATCCTTATATTCTAGAAAACCACATTATATTAAAGGAATACACATTTTAATCCCATAGAAAGATTTTGTTATTGTTCAGTCCTTTCAGTCCTGTACTACTCTTTGCAATCCCCATTTGGGATTTTTGTTTTGGCAAGGATATTGGAGATATTTACCATTTTCCTCTCTAACTTATTTTACAGATGAGAAAACTGAGACAACATGAGACTTTCCCAGGATCATAGTGAGCAAGTATCTGAAACCAGATTTGAACTCAGGAAGATAAATCTTCACTATACAATATGGTGCCACCTAGTGGTCTCCATATTAAAATAAGTAATGCATATATAAAGTTATAAAATGTAATTTCAAGAGAGAATATTCTGAGGCAGGAGAAGAGATCTGGGGAAAGGCTGGAAAAGATCTTGTGGAGGAAGTGGCACCCGGGTCATGCTTTGAAGGAAGCCAGGTATTTTAAGAGAGGAAATACAGGTGGAGTGCATTCCAAACATGGGGAACAGGGTATGCAAAGACATGCAGATGAGAAATGGAATGGAATATCATATGTATGGTATAGTTAGCAAGGAGATATGCTTAGAACAGAGAATGAATAAATGAAGATTAATATGAAATATAACCTATAATGTAGATGGGGGCAGGATATAAAGATTTAAATGTCAGGCTAAGAATTCAGTGTCTATATAATATGCAACATGATAACTTCACTAAATAATTATAAAACAAAATGCTAGGTGAGGTCTAGAGGGAAAAATCATTACTTATAGAAAGATAAGGGAGCATTTCCTGGAAGAAATGCCATTTGGTTCAAGGTTCCCATAATTAGGCACTGCACAGTATAATCTGTAAGAGTTGAGATTCTGAATACAATGAAACCATTTCATTGCTCTTCTTCTAGTGGAATTAAATTATTCCAGTACTTGGTGCACTTTAAGAGAGAGATCTAATTTTTTGTTTTCTCTTTTTTAAACATAATTAGTTTTTGTGGTTGTTCATTTATTTCAGTCATGTCCACTCCTCACAACCCTATTTGAGGTTTCTTGGTAAAGATATTATAGTAGTTTGCCAATTACTACTCCAACTCATTTCACAGAGGAGGAAACTGAGGCAAATAGAGTTAAGTGACTTGCTCAGGGTCACATAGATAGCAAGTGTCTGAGGCCAGATTTTGAACTCAGGTCTTTCTGACTCTTAGTCTAGTGTACCATCTAATTGCCCGATTAATTTTTAAAATCCTTCAAAGAAATATACATCAATTTCAGAAATGTCATTCACAATTATTTCTCTACCTAATCACACACTCAACTTTAAAAAAAATTTGCAGTACAACATATTTTTTTAAAAACCTCTTATTTGGGGCAGCTAGGTAGTACAGTGAATAGAGCTCCAGCCCTGAAGTCAGGAGGACCTGAGTTCAAATGTGACCTCAAACACTTAACACTTCCTAGCCCTAGGCAAGTTACTTAACCCCAATTGCCTCAGCTAAAAAAAATGTCATTGAAAGCATTTTTTAATTTAACAATTTAAATATCTACTATGTGAAAAGCATGATGGAACAAAAATAAAAAGTGACACAGTTCCTCCCCTTAACGAGCTTATAATTCATTCAATGGATAATATATATATATATGAATAATGATGTTAAATTCTTTGTATATAAGAAATATTTAGTAAACACCTACTGCATGCAGAAAACTGGAATAGATTAATATTTATGTAAAACAATCCATGATCTTCTTAATTTTAGTTTTTTTGCAAGGCAATTGGGATTAGGTGACTTGCCTAGATTCATATAGGTAGGAAATGCTAAGTGTCTGAGGCTGAATTTGAATTCAGATCCTCCTACTTTCATGGCTGGTGCCCTAACCCCTATATCATCTGGCTGCTCCAAAGAGAAAAATATAAACTATATGGCTGAAATAGTATTAATAGTGTTTGAATCCTGGTTGGGTGAGGAAGAAAGGAAAGAACTAAAGATGACTGGTATTTCAAATTTGGCTAACTTTTCTGTTTCAAATGAATCAAGGAATTGGGGAGGGGCAGATTTTATGGGATAATGGCATGTTCAGTTTAGGGATATGATGAGCTTTAGTTTTCAGTAAGAAATGTTAGTGAAGATGTTCAGGAAACAACTAGAAATACAAGATGGAAGACTGGGAATAGAGTAGAACTGGAGATAAATAATAGAAATGATACTTAAAGGAGAAGACAATTAAAATGATAATTAAAGCTATGAGAGTATATAAAAAGCACCGGGGGGGGGGGGAAGTAAAGGAGGGGAGAAGACAAGGAAAGAGCCTTGGGGAAGCCCATAATTAATTGTTCAGAGAAAAATCAGTAAAGTATACTAAGCAGAAGTAGTCAGAGTGGTCAAAGGAGAACCAGGAGAAAGCAAGATTACAGAAGCAAAGGGAGCAGATCATATCAATAAAGAAGTAATCTTTGGTATTGTTAAAAGATTAAGGAGTTTTCAGCCCGATAAATTACTAGAAAATTTGACCATGGGAACCACTAGTAATCAATAGTTACTTTGAAAAAATATTGTCTTAAAGAGGTAGAGACAAAAATCAAATACAAAAGACTGGATGGGCAGTGAGAAAGCAGAGACAATTAGTATAGATTCTTTTTCAGGATTTTAGCAACCAAAAACATCAAACAATAGTCTGGAGAATAGCCAAGTTAAAAGAAGGCATTTTGTTTTATTTTCAGGATTGAGGGAAACTTGGAATGTTGGTAGACAAAGAAGAAAATAGAAACAATTTCATTCATCGTAATTTAAATGAGAAAATAAATGAGAAATAAAATGATACAAATAAGACTGCTAGCTAAGATAGTAACATGAAAGATCATAGATAAGTCCAGCTTTTTCATATAAATTCCAGTAACTATATTCAAAAAGTTTTCCATGAAGCCCAATCACAAAGAAGCATTAGCAAACTCTTCTATCCAGACCAACCTTTCTCAAAAAGATGAATAGGCTACCTTCCTGTAGAGGAAGGTAGAGGCACCACTAGGAAAGATGGATAAATGGAGAGGTAAGGAAAGGGATCAAAATAAGAAAAGTAATGTAGATGCTGTACTTCTGAAACTGAGCAAGGGGATAAAAAGAGAGGCTGAAAGGATGAGAGTCAATGAGAACTAGCAGAGGGGCCTGAAACTAACCTATGAGCAAAGATCTTGCACCATCTCCAACTATCAGCTGCCTGGCCAGAATATAAAGAAGTCATTACACAAAGAGATGGGAGCCGAACATACATTTATTTGCATATGGGAAATCACAGCAGAAGAGCCAATTCAGCATCTTAGCACCAGTAGAGGAAGCTTAAACCCAACTTGATCACCAACTTGTTCCTCCGATAATCTTTTCTGTTGGAGTCATAGCTGACCCCATAGCTCAAATGGGAGCTAGAGTAGGAGAAAAAAAAGCAAAAACCTACAATGACCTACAAGGACACTGAAATAGAAGGCAGTGGATGGGCCATAGTAGCAGTCACCACATCCAGATCAGAAGCAGCAATGCCATGCAGACTTGACAGAGGGGACATGACTTTCCCAAACTCTTATAAAAGTAATAGAAAAGACAAGAAAGAGCAAAAATTTCCAAATTAAATTGAGATTGAACATATGCGTAAAAAGAAGAAAACACAAAATGCATTTAAGAAATGCTATGGGTTAAAAGAAGCCTAATCTCACCACAACTAAAAGAAGAGCCTCTGAGAAATAACAAACTGGGCCATAAGAACTGTAAGAGTGGCTGAAAGAAATATAGCAAGAAATAAAAAGTGAAAAATGAAATAAAATTAGTCTTTGGGAGGAAAAATTGAAAACTGAATAAATTATCTATATGTATATATGGTGTATATGTGTGTATAGTATATATCTTAAAAGAAAAAATGAGGAACTTTACCCAAGTAGCAAATTCTATGAAAAATAGAAAAGAGTAAAATTAATGAATATGAAATAAGAAATATGAGAACAAAATAACAACTTGAAAAAACAGAAGAAAATGTAAAGCATCTACTTTAAAAATCAACTGACTCATTAATCACAAAATAGATAAGTTTGACTCTATCAAGTTAAAAAGTTTTTGTACAAACAAAATGAATGCAGACAAGATTAGAAGGGTAGCAGTAAACTGGGAAAATATTTTTACATCCAAAGGCTCTGATAAAGGCCTCATTTCTAAAATATATAGAGAATTGACTCAAATATATAAGAATTCAAGCCATTCTCCAATTAACAAATGGTCAAAAGATATGAACAGACAATTTTCAGAGGAAGAAATTGAAACTATTTCCGGTCACATGAAAAGGTGCTCCAAGTCACTATTGATCAGAGAAATGCAAATTAAGACAACTCTGAGATACCACTACACACCTGTCAGATTGGCTGAAATGATAATGATAACTGTTGGAAGGGATGTGGGAAAACTGGAACACTGATACATTGTTGGTGGAACTGTGAACGGATCCAGCCATTCTGGAGAGCAATTTGGAGCTATGCTCAAAAAGTTATCAAATGGTGCATGCCCTTTGACCCAGCAGTGTTTCTGCTGGGCCTATATCCCAAAGAGATTTTAGAGGAGGGAAGGGGACCCACATGTGCGGAAATGTTTGTGGCAGCCCTTTTTGTGGTGGCGGGAAACTGGAAATTGGGAAGATGCCCATCAATTGGAGAATGGCTGAGTGAATTATGGTATATGAATGTTATGGAATGTTGTGGTTCTGTAAGAAATGACCAACAGGAGAATTTCAGAGAGGATTGGAGAGACTTGCATGAACTGATGCTGAGTGAAGTCGGCAGAACCAGGGGAACATTGTACACAGCAACAAGACTATACGATGATCAATTTTGATGGACATGGTTCTCTTCAACAATGATGTGATTCAAACCAGTTGTTCTGTGATGAAGATAGTCATATACATCCAGAGAGAGGCCTGTGGGAACTGAGAGTGAACCACAACACAGCATTTTAACGCTTTCTGTGAATATTTCCAAGCATTTTTGTTTTCCTTCTTAGGTTGTTTTTTTGTTCTTCTCTTTCTAGATCTGATGTTTCTTGTGCAGTAAGATAACTGTATAGATATGTATACATGTATTGTATTTGCCATATAATTTATCCTATCTAGCATGTATTAGATTACCTGTCATCTAGGGGTGGGGGGTGGGAGGGAAGAAAGCAAAAGCTTGGGAAAAAAAAGTTTTTTTTGCAAAGGTCAATGTTGAAAGGTCACTCATACGTTTTGTCAATAAAAAGCTTTATAAAAAAAAATCAACTGACCTAGTCAAGGTGATATAATTTTAGAAGCACAAGAGTACCTTAAAACCATGACCAAACAAATAAAAAAAACCTTGAATACCATAGTTAAGTTAATCATAGAAGAATATTGTGCAAATATTTTAGAATCAGAAGAAAAAGTGAAAAGAGAAATAATATACTAGTCACCTATTAAAAGAAAACCTAAAATGAAAACAAGAAATATCAGACAAAATTCAGAGAATCCAAGTTAAAGAAAAAATACTGTCAGTAAATCAGAAAGCAAGAATTTAAGTACCAAAGAAACAGAACCATAAAAGACTTCGAAGCATCCAGCTTAAAGAAAAGGAGAGCCTGGAATATGATATTCCAAAATGTTTACAACCAAAAATCATTTACCTTTCAACACTGAGTATCATCCTGTGGCAGGTGGTGGGGATGTTGGGGGAAGAATGGATTTTTAATATATTAAAAAACTTTCAAGCATTCCTATTAAAATTTTAAAAATCAGCAGAAATACAAACATAGGAGTTAAGAGGAACTTTAAAAGATAAATACATTTAAACTATTTAGAAGGGGCTGAATGATAATAAAATGTTCATATGCTAATAGAAGGAAATAGACAAGTGTACTTTCAGATGTCTACTATCCTCAAAGGTAATGAATGGAGTTAAATAAATAAGCATATGATTGAGAAAATCTGTTTTATTTATATTAAAAGGGGAAAGAGAAGGGAATAGAAAAGAAATAAATCATAGAAGGATAGAGAGAGGAAGAAAGGGAGAGGAACAATTTTGTGGGGGGAGGGTGTATATATGCATACATACATACATATATAGACAGATAGATAGATATGTGTCTGTATATATTATATGTATGTATATAGATATCCATATATCTACATGCATATATGTGGTATTCAAATATAAGTATTTATAAACATAGAGGAAGGACTAGGAGTGCTGGATATCTCCATGATCTTAGATATGAACTGTATTAAATGTATTTAAAATGTTCTCTCAAGAAAACAATTGATAGAGAGGGGTGGAGCCAAGATGGCGGAGTGAAAAGGTGACTTTCTGCCTCTCCTCTGATCTTCTCTCAAATCAACAATAAAATAAGCCTCTGAACTGATCTTCAAGTCAACCAACTCAGAAATATTTGGACACTGCTCTCTGTATAACTTCATATCAGGTTAGTCTGACTTGGACAGAGAGATAAATAGACAACTCCTGTGTAGGCCGGAAGTGAGGGTGGGACTCAGCTCAGCTCATCTTGGCAGAAATTCCAAACTCCAAACTCCAAATTCCAAACACCTGGAGTTTATCTGAGGCACTCGGGACACTCTGCCCTGATTGGGGGCAGATGTTCTGGCACACTTGCCTTGTTTAAGGAGTAATTCGGACTTAGTCCTAGCCCCCACCAGCCCAGCACTTTAAGTCAACTCACTGAAGTGCCCCAGGGCAAAGCTTTTTCAGCCGCCGTTTTTTTCCCCCTACCTTAAAGAGATATCAACGCTGTCTAAAAAAAAAATGAAGAAGCAAGAGAGCTCTCACCATAGACAGCTTTTATAAAGAGAAAGAAGTGATGATCACCCCAGATCCAGAGGTTCCTTTAGACAAAACTCCAGAGGAAGTTATTAAGGACCATCACTGGTCCCCTTTTCAAAAGGCCTTTCTGGAAGATTGCATAAAGAACCTCAAAAGAGAGCTGGAGGATAAATGGGAAAATAAACTGAAATCAGTGCAAGAAGGATACAATATCTTGCAAGAAGGATATGATGCCCTGCAAAAGAGGTATGAAAAAGACACCAATTTATTGAAAAATAAAATTAGTGAAATGGAAAAAGAGTTCAATGAACAAATTGGCCAGTTACAAAAGGAGCTTAAAAAGGTAACTGAAGAAAACAACACTTTAAAAATAAAAATTGAACAAATGCAAGTGAATGACTCAATAAGACTTCAAGAATCAGTCAAACAAAAACAAAAAAAAAAAAAAAGAAAAATTAGAAGAAAATAGGAAATATCTCCTAGGAAAAACAACTGACTTGGAAAATAGATCTAGGAGAGACAATCTAAGGATTATTGGACTTCCTGAAAGCCATGATGAAAAAAAGAATCTAAACACTATCTTCCAGGAAATCCTGAAAGAAAACTGCCCTGAGATTGTAGAATCAAAGGGCAAAATCACCATGGAAAGAATTCACCGATCACCTCCTGAAAGAGACCCCAAAATTAAGACCCCAAGGAATATCGTGGCTAAATTTCAGGACTATAGCACCAAGGAACAGATTCTGCTAGCAGCTAGAAAGAAACAATTCAAATACTGAGGATCAATAATTAGAATCACACAGGATCTGTCAGCCTCCACATTGAAGGATAGAAGGGCCTGGAACCAGATATTCCGAAGGGCAAAGGAACTTGGATTACAACCAAGAATAACCTATCCAGCTAGAATGAGCATTATCCTTCAGGGAAGAAGATGGTCATTCAATGATATAGGTGAATTTCACCTATTTCTAATGAAAAGACTGGATCTGAACAAAAAATTCGACACCCAAACACAGAACTCAAGAGAAGCATAAAAAGGTAAAAAGGAAAGGACTCTTGAGAACTTTATTTTTACTAGGGGGATAATTAAAGTTTGGGGGTATAACTAACTACATATTACTTTGATAATATGAAAAAGAGAACTAGAGGGGAAAAGGTTGTCATACTAGGGAAAAGGGGGAAAAAGTGGTAAAATAAGATCTAAAAAAAAGGAGGTAAAAACAAGGTAAAATCACTTGAAGAGGCAAAGAAAACCTAATATAATTGAGAGAAAGAGGGGAGGGAGAAGAGCATTGTGTAAATCTTACTCTCATCAGGTTGGGCCCTAAAAGTGTATATCAGACATTTGATTTCACATAGAAACTTGTCTGTTGCTAGAGGGAAGTGGGAGGGAAAGGAGGAAAAGTAAGGGACAAACTAATAGAAGGGAAAATAGAAGAATCAGGGGAAAGGAGTAAAAACAGGGGGAAGGGATCTAAAGGGTGGAGTATTGTTTGGGGGAGGGGGTCATCAAAAGCAAAGTACTGAGGAGGGGGAAGGGAGAAAGGGGAAAGGAAAGAGGAAAACATAACTTGGGTAAATAAGATGGCAGGAAATAAAGAATTAGTTATTCTATCTGTGGATGTGAATGGGATGAACTCTCCTATAAAGCGGAAGTGGATAACAGACTGGATTAAAAACCAGAATCCCACAATATTTTGTCTACAAGAAACACATCTAAAACATAGTGACACATATAGGATGAAGGTAAAAGGCTGGAGCAGAAAATATTATGCTTCAGGTGAACAAAAAAAAGCAGGGGTAGCAATCCTTATCTCAGATCAAGTAAAAGCCAAGATAGATCTAATCAAAAGAGATAAGGAAGGAAACTGTATTTTATTAAAGGGTACCATAGATAATGTAGCAATATCTATATTAAATATATATGCACCAAGTGCAATAGCACACAAATTCCTAGGGGAGAAATTAAGAGAGATGCAAGAAGAAATAGACAGCCAAACGATACTAGTGGGAGATCTCAACCTTGCTCTCTCAGAATTAGATAAATCAAACTACAAAATAAACAAGAAAGAAACTAGGGAGATAAACCAATTGTTAGAAAAGTTAGGTATGATAGATCTATGAAGAAAATTGAATGGAGACAGTAGGGAGTTTACTTTTTTCTCAGCAGTCCATGGAACTTATACAAAAATTGACCATGTGTTAGGGCATAAAAACCTCAAAATCAAATGCAGAAAGGCAGAAATAGTAAATGCATCTTTTTCAGATCATGATGCAATAAAAATCACATGCAATATAAGGCCAGGAGAAAATAGACCAAAAGTTAATTGGAAATTAAATAATCTAATCCTGAAGAATGAATGGGTGAAAGAGCAAATCATAGACACAATCAATAATTTCATCCAGGAGAATGACAATAAGGAGACAACATACCAAAATTTGTGGGATATGGCCAAAGCGGTTATAAGGGACAATTTTATATCTCTAGATGCTTACTTGAATAAAATAGAGAAAGAAAAGATCAACGAATTGGGCTTATTATTAAAAAAACTAGAAAAAGAACAAATTAAAAACCCTCAATTAAATACCAAATTGGAAATTCTAAAAGTAAAAGGAGAAATTAATAAAATTGAAAATAAGAAAACTATTGAATTAATAAATAAAACTAAGAGTTGGTTCTATGAAAAAACTAACAAAATAGATAAGCCTTTAGTTAATTTGATAAGAAAAAGGAAAGAGGAAAATCAAATTGTTAGTCTCAAGAATGATAAGGGTGAACTTTCCTCCAATGAAGAGGAAATTAGAGCAATAATTAGGAGTTACTTTGCCCAACTTTATGCCAGTAAGTTTGATAATCTAAATGAAATGGAGGAATATCTACAAAAATATAGATTGCCCAGGTTAACAGAAGAGGATATAAATTATTTAAATAGCCCCATATCAGAAAAAGAAATAGAACAAG
>JAJPUD010000143.1:816019-852855 GCA_023553655.1 Myrmecobius fasciatus
AATATTATTGCTCTGTAAGAAACGACCAGCAGGACGATTTCAGAGAGGCCTGGAGGGACTTGCATGAACTGATGCTGAGTGAAACGAGCAGAACCAGGAGATCATCATACACAGCAACAACAGTATTACATGATGATCAATTCTGATGGACATGGCTCTCTGCAACAAAGAATTGTCTCAAACCAGTTCCAATTGTTCACTGAAGAAAACCATATACACCCAGAGAGAGGGAAATGAAATATGGACCACAACATAACATTTTCATGATCTCTATTGACATTTGCTTGCATTGTGTTGTCTTTCTCTGATTCTTTTTTTTTCTTGTAGATAGGATTTTTCTTGCATAACTTCTCAAGCATTTCATCATTATTAACATGTAGTGGACTTCCTGCCATCTAGGGAAGGGGAGGGGACTGGGGGTAAAATTTGTAATGGACAGCTTTGTAAAGATCAATGTTGGGGAACTACCCATACATATGTTATACAAATAAAAAGCTTTAATAAAAAAAATTGATATTAAGAAATCAATGAAAATATAGATGATTTTATTAAAGAAAATAAGAAAACATATTAAAACTTTTAAAATGTGACCAAAGTAGTTTTTAGAGACAAATCTATATCTCTAAACACTTTCAGGGACAAGAGATAAAACAGATGAATGAATTTGGTGACTTAAAAAAACTAGAAAAACAACAAATATTAAAACCCACATAATTTTGAAAATCCAAGAAAAGGAGAAAAAAAGAAAAAATACAAAACAAAAAACTCCTATTTAAATTTAAATAAAAAAACTAGAGTTGTTTTATTGAGGGGAGGAGACTAATATATTAAACAAACATTACTTAATCTGATAAACAAAGGAAAAAACAAATTTTCAATAACAAAATTAAAATAGGAAAATTTACAACAAATAAACTCTTTTCTGTATGCCAGTAAACGTGATAATTTAAATAAAATAGATGAATATAATAGAAATAAAATAGATTCAATATATAAAATACACGGATTATCAGAGAAACAAATAGAGAGTTTAAATAGCCTGATATCAAAGGAAATATATTAAACTCCTAATGAGTTATAAGGGGAGCAAATAAATTTCCAAAGGAAAAAAAAACATCCTCCTGTGACAAACATAGTCTTAATATCTATATCATTGGAGAAATGAGTCAGAGAAAGACAATTGACAAATATCTCTCATGAAAAGTGAGTTTTAAAAATACTGAATATTATCAGAGATGTTACATCCACATATTAAAATTTTTCATATGCTATGTTCAGAATAGATTTATATGAGTAATGAAGCAATTGTTCAATATTAAGAAAAGTTAATAGGCCACATTAATAACAAAAACATTAAAATCACATGATTAAATCAATGAAAGAAAACTTTTTTTAAAAATGCATGATAGTTTTATATTAATATTATATAGATAAAGCAGAGGAATAATGAAACTTTCCTTAAGATGGTAAACAGTATCCCTCTGAAATCTAGAGCAAACTCCTCTGTGATGTAGAAATGCTAGAGGACTGCCCAATCAGATTAGGGTAAAGGAAAGGCATCAGTTTTCTTCCCACTATTATATGATTTGATTCTAGAAATGTAACTATAGGAATAATACAAGAAAAAGAATTTGAGAGAATAAGAATAGGAAAAAAACAACAAAATCATTGTTCTTTGTAGATGATACAATGGTTTACTTAAAGAACCTTGAGGACTCAACTAAATTACAATAGAAAGTCATTTCTGTAAAGTAACAATATGTAGACTAAACCAACAAAAATAATCAGTTTTTCTGTACATTACCAAGAAAACCCAAAAAATGAGGCAGAAAAAGAAAATCCATTTAAAAGCACTATAGAATATATAAGATAGTTATTATCCACTTGCCAAAAGAAATACACAAGAATTCTACGAATGCAACTACAAAAAAACTTTGCAGAAATAAAGGATGACAGAATCACTCACATTTTTAGACATCCTAATATAATAAAAATGATAATGCTAACTAAATTAATTTATAGATTCAGTCATGCCAATCAAACTACCAAGAGGTAATTTTATAGGACTGGTTAAAAGTTTAGCAAAATTTATCTTGGGTAACAAAAGGTCAAATGTCTCAAGGGAAGTAATTAAACAAAATGTATGGGAAAGAGGGCAATACCAGATCTCAAACTATTATTGTTCATCCTTCATTTTCAAAGGGAAACAATGACATCATAAGGGTGTTATCTTGACTTAAGGGTGAATTAGAATTCAGTGAGGCAGAGTTATACAAGGTCTTCAGCCTTTCTCTTCCAGAGTCATCAAAGTCTAGGGCAAGATAAAAAATGTTATTGGCAATGGCCCAGGATTCAGTGTCCTTGGTGTCTGACCAAGCTATTCTACAAAGCAGTAAGCATCTAAATAACTTTATGCTGATTTTCTTTTAAATAGAAAAATGATTAATGGAACACATCAGGTATACAAGATCCAACTGAACGCACTAAAATAGTTTAACAAGCCCAAGAACACAAATTAGTAGGTTAAGGACTCTCTTTTTGACCAAAAACTTTTGGGAATATTGAAAAGCAATCTGTCAGAAATTAGAATTAGATCAACCTGTCACACCAGGTACTCAATAGGCTGGTTCCATTTTATAACCACTGTAGATATGAAAGATCACATCATTAATCAGAAAAAAAAGGATTTGTTACCTCACACAAGTATAGTCAATAGTCAATTAAACATTCATTAAGCACTGAGCTAAGATCAGAGGATACAAATATGAAAAAGAAAGTCCTTGATTTACAGGGAGTTTACAATCTAATGAAGGAAAACAACACATAAATGAAAGCAGAAAGGAGAAGTGGAGACCCAGAACAGGGGCATAGTGGAGAAGTTTAAAAGTCCATAATAAGAGCAATTGAAGAAGCAAAAGAAATCTAAAATGAGTATAGACAGAAGTCGAAGAAATCCAAAATGAATGTAGCTGGCTGGAAAATGAGGAGATGCCTATCATATGCTTTCTCCATAAATTGGAAGTTGAGGTGTTCTTTTGGTAAATCTAGTCAGGTTCATAGATAAATATATCACCTGGTGTTAGTCCAGCCTTGGCTTATGGAATTCAAATAAATTTAGCAGACATTTATTGAGTACTTCCGTTGTACAAAGCACCAGCCTAGATGCTCATGACACAAAATTATCTGCAGTCTAATAAAGGAGATCTGACATATAGATAGAGAGAGATAGAGTAAAATAGAAGACAAAGTGGAATGTTGTAGAGAGAAAAAGGAGGAAAGATAGGCAAAGTGTTTGGGGAACATCTAAGGAGGAAAAGAACCACCTCCAATTATGGTCATCAGAGAAGGCTTTGTAGAGGATCAGAGGATGATAGCTCTAGGGCTTTAGGAAACCTTAAGACTGCTAACTCAATCTCCATATTTTTCAGAAGAAAAAACTGAGAAGTTAAAAGACTTGCCCAAGGGTCACACAAGTAGAAAATATCCAGGTCCTCTAATTCAGGTGTTGAAACAAAAGGTGAACCTTTAAGAAAAGGGATTTTGACAGGTTTAAATAAATAATAAAACATGCATTCCAGAGATAGTAGATAATTTGTACAAATTCAAAGAAACAAAAGAAAATAGATGCAGTTTGGGAAATAGTGGTCCAGTTTGCCTGGAAGTTAAGATGATAATAATAATATAATATTGCTATAGTGCCTTATGTTAAGTAAAGCACTTTACAAATAACATCTCATTTGATCCTTACAATAACCCTGTGAAGTGGATGTTATTGTTATCATTCCCATTTTATAGGTGAGGAAACTGAGATTGAGTGAGGTTAAAGGGGTGGGGAGGTAGTATAGGTAGGCCTATGTTATAGGAAAATCATTTTGCCAGTTGAGTAGTGGATAGATTAGAGAGAACTGAGACAGGGAAATGAATTAGGAGGCTGTTGCAATAGCCCAGGAAAGGAATAATAAATTAAATAAGGATAGTGACTATAAGTGGAAAGACTTGAGGAAATTAAAAGATTAAGCAACAGATTGGATATGTGATATGAGTAAGAGGAAAGGGTCAAGAATGATAAGGTTATGAATCTGGGTAATATGGTAATCCAGTTACTATATATTACCAGAGTCATCAAAGACAGAAACAATGTGACTGGCAATGACCTAGGATACAATGTCCTCTATGTCTGATCAAGCCGTTCTACAAAGCAGTAATCATCTAAATAATTTCAGATTAAATTTTTTTTGAAAATTTAGTAGAAAAATGACAGTAACAGGGTAATTTGGACAAGAGGCAAGGTAAGGAGAGGGAGGAAATATTCTGCATTTGACATGCCTATAGGACATCCAAGTCAAGATGAGGTGGCCAAGTGATATAATAGTAGAGCCCTTAAGAAATCAGAAGTTCAGTCATTTTCTTGTTTCCAATTCTTCATGACCTCTTGGAATATACCATACCAATGCTGTTCATGGAGTTTTCTTGGCAAAGATACTGGAGAGGCTTGCCATTTCCTTCTGTAGTGAATTAAGGCAAACAGGTTAAGTGATTTGCCCAGGGTGACCCAGCTAATAAGTATCTAAAGCTACATTTGAACTCAGGCCTTCCTGACTCCAGATCCAGCACTTTGTCCACTGAGCCACCTAGTTACATTGGAAGTCAAAAAGACCTGAACTCGGATCCAGTCTTGGACATTCTCAGCTATATGATCCTGATTGAAATCATTTTATCTCTCTCTGCTTCTGCTTCCTGATTTGTGAAATGGGAATGATAGAGTACTATCTCCTGATACTGTATTGAAGATAAATAATATAATACTTGTAAAAATGCTTTGTGAACTTTACTGTCCTATGCAACTACTAATTACTATTATTATTGTTATTTTATTATGTCTAAAAGGAAATTAGTCATATAGGACTAGAACATAGGAGAAAGCATAGGACTAGATATGTATTTATGTAGAATATTCTGGTGTTAAAGGAGGACAAAAATCTCCTCTTGGATTTATTTCTCTACTCCTTGTTCTCTCTAACCTCTCAAATCTAATCAGTTTCTAAATCTTGTTGATTCCATCTCTACATCTATCACCTTTTCTCCATTCACACAGCCACCATCTTTGTTCAGGAACTTATCATTTTTGACCTGAACAATTGTAATACCTCCAAATTAGTCTCTCTGCTTCAAGTGTCTCCTTTCTTCAATAATTCTTCACACTACCACCAAAATATTCTCCAAAAGCATAGCTTTATGTCACTCTCTTTAGCACACTGCCTGTCACACAGTAGGTGCTTACTAAATGCTTTGTGACATGATCTTCCAAGAAGTACCAATGACTTCTTATTGTTTCTAGAATCAAATGCAAGCTTTTCTGTTACCTATTTAAAACCTTCCCAGTCTGCCGTTATATCTTTGACTGTCTATAATTATTCTCTATGTTCCGCTATGGAGATCTTTTCTCCTCACTCCCTGCCCTCAACCTCCATCAACAGTAGACACTCAGCTCCCTTCCATTTCCCCTTCAGAATATAAAATGTCTGAAGGCAAGAACTAATTTTTTTGTTTGTATTTATATCCTCAGAATTTAGCATAGTGTCTGGTCCGTAATAAGTGCCTAATAAGTGCTTATTGACTAGTCTAGCCCTAGCACAGCGCCTGGCTCATAGTAGACAGTTAATAAAATCTTGTTAAGTGATGGATTCCTGAAGGAAAGGAGATCCCACTGGCTCCTGTCACATTTTCTGCAGTTCCAGTGTCCCAACCCCAACATTCCATCTCCACAAGAGCTCCTCTTCTCTCCACCAGAGCCTAAATAACCATCTTTACCAAGGAGCTACTTAATTGGTTTGTGGTAGAGTACAGAAGGAGACAGATATATACTGCTTTTGATAGTTGCAAGGGAATATTTCTACACATAAAATATTTCAATAGACATAGATCTGAAAGACTGCATAGTAATAGCAAATTTATAGTAATAATGGACAAAATATCAGTTCATAGTAACTCATATAGTAATTGAAAGTTTGAAAACTCTTTATATGAATTATGTCATTTTATTTGATCCTGAGGAACAATCCTGGAAAATAGCAGCTATTATTATCCCCATTTTACAGATGGGGAAAATGAAAATCAGAGAAAGTTCTTTATTCACCCAGGGTCACCCAGCAATTAAGTACATGGGTCAGGCCTTTATGATTCCAAAAACAGTACTCTCTCCACTATCCCACATTGCCTTTCAATATGGTTCTTATGCACTACAGCTGAATGTGTTGAAGTCTAAAAATTGCAAATGATTGTATCCAAATTTTGTCTACTAAAAACCTAAACCAACAAATTCCATTCATAAAAGACCTTCTAGGTCACAGGATAATTCCTTCTTGAAAATAGTTCCTGATGGTAGAAGTCTTTAGCGATAGCAAGGATATCAACTTGGATGTGGTGTCATCTCAACTCAACAACACACAAAAAAATGAAATAATCCCTGCCCTCCAGGAGCTTACAATCTACTGAACTTCAGTGGATATGGACATCTTTATCGACCCAGTAGCAAAGAACATGTGGAATGGGAGTCTCATAAGCACAGAGCTCCTGGGATGACCTCCTTGTCAACACATGGTTAGCAGACTGGAACCAGTTACAGAATGTCTACATATGCTCCACACTTCTCAAGTCATTTCCCTTGTCCTTCACCATTATCTTCCCAGGAGCAAATTCCCAAACTTCTCCATGTGGAAAGACCCATTGGCACCAGACCCCTATTACATAAGGAAGAACAGATCACAGGAAATTCCAAAAGACAAATCAACTTTCCTGCAATGAACATCCACGTTTTACAGATAGTCTTCTGAAGACTGCTCTTGGTAGATAACATTGAAACTCGAAAATGGTTTATTGTTTCTCATTTCACAGAATGCATAAAAACCATCCTCTCTGCCCTTTCCCAGCAATGAAAAGTTGGAGATTATTTCCATGAGTAATTGAAGAGATCTGACTCTGCAAAAAGTTTGGCAGAAGCTACCCTGTGACCACCTATAGTTGTTTCCCCTTTAAAGCCTTTAAAAAAATCAAATTTAGCACACTTTAGAAAAAAAAATGTTAAGATTGACTTTATGATATTTAAGAATGATTTCTACAATGATATAGCAACTGCGTTGCAAAGCATTAAAAAATGCATATCACTTTAATTTAACCTATATGGCAACCCAAATACCTTCAACTTGTATCTGCAGTGCCAAAAAAAGTAAATCATTATCAATACATAATGGCTGTTTTCGACCAACTGGGAATTGTTTGGGGGAAAAGGGAGGTGGTTGGAGAGGTTACATTTGAGAAACTTCATTTAGAAGTGCCCTGAAAACCTGGCACTGTATATAAACATGATTATATTGTAGAGAGCATTCAATAAGCCATTTACCACAGCTAATTTCCCAGAATACACATTTTAATCAGTTCTATGCCTCATCTTACAAGTCCTTATATAGCTCTTCTTTCTATCCTTCCCACAAATAATTTTTATACGATATTTTAAAGGAATATTCAAGTATGTTGTTGTGATTATTCAATGATGTCTTATTCTCCATGATCCTATTGGGGGACCTCCTTGGCAAAAATACCAGAGTGGCTTATCATTTCCTTCTGCAGTTCATTTTACAGATAAGGAAACTGAGACAAACAGCTTTAAGTGGATTGCCCAGAAAGTGTCTGAGGCTTGATTGGAACTCATAAGGATGATTATTCCTGACTCCTGGTTCACTTCTCTGTGTACTAGCAGCCTAGCTAGGTTTCCACCCCAATTAGGACATTTGCTGACTATGTAACCATCTCTGGGTTTCAGTTCCTGTGTATAAAATAAAGGAGATGGAATAGAAAATCTCACAAACCTCTTCAAAATCAAAATTTTTTTACTAAAAATTTATTACTAAATGCTCTAGCAAAGGAAGGGCATGTTTTTCATACAAGTAGAGTTGCCTTTTTCCTACACCTTTTATTCCTATAAGACTTTAAAAGTAAATTTCATTTGACCTTGTAAACAGGTAGACTCAGGAACATAGGAAGGATCTCATGTATTGCTAAAGATGCATCTGTCCACTGACTTCCGGAATTATCATCACCAATCCTACTGGTGTATTCCATGACTAAAACTGGGCAATTCGCCTCACCACCAATTCACAAATTTTTTCTCAAGGGCACAAACAACTTGGGGAACACAAAGGACAGAAATAGGGAGTAAGGCACTCAGATTATATCCATCAGTTAATCAGTCAGTCTCTATTAAGCACCCGCTATGTGGC
Organism: Myrmecobius fasciatus; assembly: GCA_023553655.1. NCBI lineage: Eukaryota > Metazoa > Chordata > Mammalia > Dasyuromorphia > Myrmecobiidae > Myrmecobius > Myrmecobius fasciatus. The sequence continues at coordinate 824,296 of JAJPUD010000143.1, forward strand.
AGGCACTGTAATAAATGATGGGGATACAAAAAGAAGCAAAGATAGTCCTTGAAGTCAAGAAGCTTACAATTTAATGGGAGAAATAAGATATAAACAAATATATAAAAAGTAAGCTAAATGTAAAATAAATAGAAAGTAATGAAAAGAGAGAAGGCACTAGAATTAAGAGAAGTCAGGAAAGACTTCTTGTGGAATTTTAATTGACTTAAAGAAAGTCAGGGAGGTCAGTGGATAACATTTTGGGCAAAAGAGATAGTCAAAAATAATGTCCAGAACCAAGAAAATCTGGTTTGTGAAACAGTCAGGAGACCAGTGCTACTGGAGGAGGGTATGAGAAGACTGGAAAGGTAACAGAGGAGTAGGTTATGAAGGGCTTTGAATGCCAAACAGAGGGGAATAAGGGTGACATGATTGAACTGCATTTTAAGAAAATCACTTAGTGACTGAATGGAAAATGGATTGGAAGAGGAGAAAATCTGAGGCAGGTAGGCCCATCAGTAGTAGGCTATTGAAATAGTCCAAGAGTAAGGTGATGAGGACCTGTACTAGAGAGATGGTACTCAGGGGAGAGAAAGGGACATATTCAGAAGATATTCCAAAGGTGAGATTATCAAACCTTGGAAACGAGCTTAATAATGAGGAATAAGAGAGAAAAATACAGGATGTTTCCTAGATTGTAAGCCTAACAGACTGAGAAGATTCCTTCTCTAGTAATAGGAAACAAAGGAGAGGATTAAGGTTTAGGGGGAAAGCTGAACTCAGTTTTGGAAAAACTGAGTTTAAGACATCTGCTGGACATCCAGTTCAAGGGGCCTGAAAGGCATTTAGAGATGCAAGATTTGAGGCCAGCAGAAAGGTTGGAGCAGGATTGAGAATTGTTAGCATAGAGATGGGAAGAAGGAAAGAAAAGGGGAGGGGAGGGGAGTAAAGGGAAGGGGAGGAGAGGGAAGGGGAGGGGAAGAAATAGGAGGCGAAGAAAAGGAAAAGGGAGGGAAGGGAAGGGAAGGGAAGAAAAGGGGAAGGAAGGAAAGGGAGAGAAAAGGAGAGAAGGGAAGAAAAGGGGAAGGAAGGAAATGAAAGGAAGGGAAGGGAAGGGAGAGGTGGGGAGGGAAGGAAAAACTGTACCCTGACAGATCTCTGAAGGACACCTATGGTCGCAGTCATAGGATGAGAGAAAAGAGAGTAGCGAGGAGAGTATTGATCAATAGTGACCTGCAGAGAGGTCATAGAAAATGAGGAAAGGGTAAAGGATTTGACAACTAAGAGATCATTGTTAACTTTGGTAAGAGCAGTTTCAGTTTTGGTGGTACGATGAGAGTAGAAGTTGCAATATAAACATAATTTTGTCATCACTGTTACTTCTTCTCTCTTCCATCTGCTGTTTATAGGCAGCCTCTAAAAAAGAAAGTCTGGTGACTTCCTTGGTATTAAGCTCTAATTGCTTTGCTCTTTTCCAATTATGGTCACACCATAACAGATCTGACAGGGCCTAGTACACAGGAGGCACTTAATAATTGTTTATTGATTGAGCGACTGGTTTAGTTTCTGCAAACAACGTAGAAAAATTCAATTAACACTGGATAAAAAAGCAGTGAAACAGAGAAGATCAAATACCCTAAACACACACACACACACACACACACACACACACACACACACATACACACACACACTTTCACATTCCTTACCTTTAGAGGAAGCATGTCCATTTTTTTTTCTTTAAAGAACCTTCTCCCTCCAAAAGGCAACTTCATGGGGGACAAAATTTCATTTACTATACAACACTATCCACATGGATGTAGGATGTCACTTTTTAATGAAAGAGGCAGCATGACATATTGTATGAACTTGGCCTTCAGATTCCTCCTCTGACATTTACTGGTTCTGTAAACCTGGGCAAGTTATTTAACCTCTGGATCCCTCAGACAACTTGCTAGGACTTATTTGCTCAGGCATTAACAAGTTGGATTCTGCTTTGGTGGAGAGAGTTTAAGCTACACTACAAATATGTGTGAGTGTTTTTCATTTAGTCATGCATTATGATAGTGTAAATGAGTGATTTTGAGAAATGAGAGGAGGGCATTCATATAAATGCAATAGTTATATGTAAGTGAAATTCAAATATAGAACAAATGATGTCATTTGTCTACTTAGGATGATCTTGAAGGGTATTATCTTATGCACAATTAACAGGATTTTGAGAAGTTGATCATAAAACATTATGACCTTCCTTGTCAACCTAAATTGGAAATTCTTATGTGACCACAACACATAACCTGTAAGTTTACAAGCAACAATGAGCCTTTCTTCTCATAAATATTCCATCTTTTCATAAATAATTGTAAAGATCGAAATGAAACACATAGGAAACACATCATGAACTTGGAATTGATTCTATATAAATGTGGCAACATCAACTGGTCTTAAAATAATAGAAATGAAATGATCATCACAACCACATACACAGAGATAATACCTCTATCAAACAGCTTTCCAATGATCCTATTGAGCCATTATGGTGTTGGTTAAAAAAAAAGTCAGCCATTTTATTTGACCCAGTCATAAGTATCCCATTGATAATTATTATTTCAACATTCTAAAGCACTATTGGCAACATCCACATACACACACAACAAATTTGATCTGCAGAATCAAATATAATATACTTTATATGACTTTGGAAGCCCTTCATAATCTGGCCATCCCTACCTTGGCAGTCTTCTTAGATCTTACTACAATGTACTTTGTGATCCAGCAACATTGTCCTCCTGGCTGTTTCTCATACAAGGCACTCAATCTCCTGAGTCCATGCATTATCACTGACTGTCCCCATGTCTGAAACTCTTTTAGTCTCTATATCCATCTCCTGGTCTTCCTGGATTCCTTCAAGTCAATCTTCTACATGGAGACTTTCCCAATCCTCCTTAATGCTACTGCCTTCACTCTTTGTTTATCTCCAATTTATCTTATCTATACTTTCTTTGTACATAAGACTTTTCATGCTGTCCCCCCACCATTACAAGATAAGCTCTTTCAATGCAAGAACTCTCTCCTCCCTCTTCCTTTCCCTTTCGTTTTCCCTTTCCCTCTCTTTTTCCTTTTCCCTCTCCCCCCTCCCTCTTTTTCTCTATCTCTCCTCTTCCCCTCTCTATTTTCCTTCCTCTCCCCTTCCCTTCCATCCTCCTGCTCCTCCTCTCCTCCTCCTTCTTTCTTCTTCTTCTTTCTGCTTCTTCTTTCTTGTTCCTCCTCCTCTTTCTTCTATTTTCTTCTTCCTCCTCCTTCTCTTTCTTCTTCTTCCTTCTCCTTCTTCCTTCTTCCTCCTCCTTCTTCTCCTTCTTCTCCTTTTTCTTCTTCCTCCTCGTTCTTCCTTCTTCCTCCTCTTTCTACCTCCTCCTTCTCCTTCTTCCTTATTCTTCTTATTCTTCCTTCTTCCTCTTCTTTCTTCTCCTTCTTCCCCCTCTTTCTTCTCCTCCCTCCTCTTTCTTCTCCTTCTTTCTCCTCCTTCTTCCTCCTCCTTCCCTCTTCCTCCTCCTTCTTCCTTCTTCCTCCTCCTTCTTCTCCTTCTTCTTCTTTTTCCTCTTCCTTCTTCCTTCTCCTTCTTCCTTTTTCTCCCTCTCTTTCTTCTTCCTCCTCCTCCTCCTCTTTCTTCTTCCTCCTCTCCTTCCTCCTCCTTCTCCTCCTCCTTCTCCTCCTCCTTCTCTTCCTCCTTCTCCTGCTCCTTCTTCTTCTTTTCCTTCTTCTTCTCTCTCTCTTTCTTTCTCCCTCTTTCTGTTTCACTTTCTGTATTTAACTTTTCTTTGAATCCATAATACTTAATATAGTTCATGACATATAGTAGACATTTAAGAAATGCTTGCTGACTTGATGATTTAAATACACAATAACTGTATTGTTCATGTATAACTGATTAGTAGCAATAGATTCTGATAATTATTTCTCATATCAACTCATTTAATAAAAAATTGATCATATTTTGCAATTCAAAATTGAATTATATGGAAAGAAAATAACTTTTAGATATAAGAGACAGTATAGGCTGAAGAACTGAAATTAGGGGGAAAAAATTTAAAAATGAGTAGTCTAGTTTATTGAACCACAGAAATTCTTCTGTTTTCTGGGAAGTGATATAAAGAATTAGTTGAACTGGGAAGACTGTTTAGGACATTATTCCAATAGATTGGGGAGGAAGGCTTGGCAGCTAGGTGTTGCCATGGTAGATAGAATGCCAGGCCTGGAGTCAGGAAAACTTTTCTTCCTGAGTTCAAAACTGGCCCCAGATACTTATAAACTGTGTGACATTAGACAAGTCACTTAACCCTGTTTACCTGAGGTTTTTCATCTGTAAAATGATCTGGGAGAAGGAAATGGCAAACTATACCAGTATGAGGGCCAAGAAAACCCCATACAGGGTCATAGAGAGCCAGATATGACTGAATAATAATAGCAATAAGTCCTAAACTTGGTAGTTCTATTAAGAATGGAAAAGAGAGAGGTTGAAAGATATCACCAAGATGGAATGGCAACTGGTCAACAAAGAATGAGGAAGAGAGAGGAAAGAGTCAAAAATTACTCCAATGCCTGAATTTGAACTCAGGTCTTAACTCCTGGCTGAATGCTCTATTCTCTGTACCATCTAAAATGACATTTTTAAAGCACAGCATGAAAGGAGGCAATTTTCAAAACTGAAAAGCAGCCATTAGGACATCAAATATACATATGTCCAATAGTCAGAGCATATGAAGGAAAGGACTAGTCCTTTGGAAAGTGTTAACATTTAGATATGAAGTCTGAAGACTACAAATCTCCTGTTCAATTTGAGGAAATGAAGCAAGCTATTTTCTTAGGATAATCACAGTCATGCTAGAGAAACCCTGCTTGGTGAAAGCCTGCATTTGTCTTCTAAACAACTGTTTGTTTATTAAAATAGGAATCCCTAAAGCACCCCACTGTAAAAAGGAACCTGAACAAATGGACAGCTGTTAGAAGTCTAATACTCATTAAGCATGTGTTGATACCAGCTGTTTTCAGCAAGATCAACCCTTGCATAACACAAGCTCTGCTCCCTCCCAAATCCCATCAGACCAACTGAGAGGACATTTTGTTCACTGCATACCAAAAGCAGGAGGGTATTGGGAAAGACTGCCTAAGACCAAGCAGTTCCCCAAATAAAAGCCAAGAAATTTCTCCTATTTCAGTGAGAAAACAACCATTTCTGTGGCATACATGTAGTACTTTCATAATTGTTAGCATACATAAGGTAAATATGGTTGCCCTGTACTTTTGGAAATGTCCCTTTAAAAAATTTAAAAGCCAGAGCTAGTCTATGGAAAGTACACAATAGGAAATAACACAGTAAGAATCTATTGATACTCCATATAAATCAGCCGGAGAGATCACTAACTCACTCCTTCTGTAAACCTTTCACAACATAATCTTTTTTCTCATTTTATGAAGCCACACAAAATAAATTCCAGCCACTAACCACATAAAATGTGAGTTATTTGCTAGAGACTTGATAACATTGGGGAGAAAGTCAAACATCTTGCTGAGTGAAAGCATTAAGTAAAAAAACAAAGTCTGACTCTCACACTTACCTTCAAGGTAAAATTAATTATTAATTGGCAAAGCCTGGACATGGAATGATTGTTATCAATATTTTAATACTTTCAGTGCTAATTTCATTCCCACCATCAAGGTTTGGCTGCTGAAGAAGTGAGGAAGATCTATGCCTTTTCAATGAAGTGTGCTATTATGCTTTGAAAATATAGCTTTGCTTCAAACAAACTTTTGAGCAATCTTTTGTAGAAATGCATCCTTTCTTATTAACATTGGGCTCAAATGCAGGGTATTTAGCATCTAAATATTAAACATAGAAAAGATTTATTTCTTCTATACAAGCTAAAATTAATTCAATTATTATTGTCTGAAGCTCATTAGGAACAAGGTTATCAATTAACAAATAGCACTTTTCTTTTTAATCTTTTCAACTTGTGTTGCCTTTTGCACTGGATTCAAACCTGATTTCATTGCTGATATTTTGTTCTGGGGTTCCAGGTTCTAGTAGATGAGTTTTCTCTTTATCTTGCCTGAAATCAGGTTCCCAAGTAATTTCCAAGGTACCATTTCCAAATCATGTTATGAGGTATTCCCCACCTTTCTAGGCCCTGTAAGAATCCTCTTTTCCCATTAGAATTTAAGTTCCTTGGGAGCAAATACTAACTTGCTGCCATTTATAGCTAGTCTCCAATTGGTGTCAAGAGTTACTTTTCCTGAAACGGTTGCATTATTTGAAATCACATTGCATATTTCCATTGGGCTAGATCCAATTACGGTATTTTTTATTGTTACTCAATTGTTTCCAACTCTTTATGATCCCATTTGGTTTTTCTTAGCATAGATGCTACAGTGATTTGCCACTTTCTTCTCCAGTTCATTTTACAAATGAGGAACTGAGGATCAAGAAGAGTTAAGTGACTTGAGGCCAAATATGAACCCATGAAGATAAGCCTTTCTGATTCCAAGGCCACTATTCTATCGACTATACCATCTAGTGATATAAAATATATATTATGGTTTCATGTATATGTATATATATATATCATATCCATAAATTCTTTCATTATTTAGGGACATAATTCAAAATGGCCAGCTGAACTGAAGTGATTGGAGATGGCTTGGTATTTTCTTGCCATCTTCTTATCTGGATTTCATTTCCTTTCTAACCATTTTATAAAGATCTCTTCTTCCCAAAATGAAGTTTAATTCTTCTTTGTAAAGAATAGAAATGCAAAACATAAGTCGAGTGCCTCCACTTTTGTTTTCATCTGTCCATCTCTGTGCTATTGCCATCCCATTTACCCTAAATAGTGGTCCTCTCAGTTCCTTCCATTTCCCTTTGGTGTGAACATAGCTAAAAATAAGAAAAAAGCTTTTAGTTATCCTTGGCATTTATTGTAAGCCTTTCTTTCAGAGATTTAACCTTTCTAACATTTTTATAGGATTGTACCCTTCTTCCCTATTCATCTTAAAATATTACCCTTGCTATTGTTTTCTGCAGATCTTTAAAAACAAACAAAACCTTGAGTTTATCAGTTTGTTCCATATGCAACTACCTCAAGCTATTTAGGGAGACACATTTCTCTTTTCTTCCTCATTGGAAGCCTTTTTTTTTTTGGCTCTTTTCCTTGAAGTTTATACTCCCAGCCATCATCATCTTTTTCTTTTTCTTTTTTTGAAAAGCTAAGCATTTAGAAATTTAACTATGCTGAAGTTTTATAAAATTGCACATTCTGACAATTAAATTTTTGTGGAGGCCATTGCTATTCAAACCAGTGGGAATTGCTTTGTAAAACAAATAATGGCAATTAGTAGCATGGTATCATTGGTGAAGGGAAGAATAATTAATAAATTTGTGGAAAGCTAGCTGTTTAGACTTGGATATTTTAAAGGATATTTATCTGCTAAAGAGAACCTCTGTGTTGCTTCAATACTTTAAAAATTGGTGTAGGTCTGGATTCGTGTAAGAGTGTAAAATTCAACCGTTCCTTTATTTGGTCACTTACACTGATAGGTTTAATCATAGATTACAAGAAGACCAGTTCATTACCCACTGTGAAGAAGTGTCAGTATTGAATTGAGTTGGATAGACAATCTTTCTTAAAATAAAAAGAAACATAGCATCTTAGTTTTAGGTAATTTTTGTTCTTCACCATAGACATTATCCAGTGTTCACAGGATAAATCTCTAGTTTTCAACCCTTAAAGAATGAAGTTTTTCCCTGTTAATTTTCTAGATGTTGTAAAGTTACCAATTCAAGATTATATATATTTAGAGTAACTTTTATAGGGGATGTGAATTTCTACTCCACCAACCTGTATTGAATCCAGCTAATTAATTAGCAAAAGAAACTATTTATTAGGCACTATATTCTGTGGCAGGCACTGGGAATAAAGTTAAATTCTGATTAGTGCAAATAATGAACACCTTGAAAAGGACTCATATTTGAATTTTAATTATTCAATGTTATAGTAATTATATATATGATTATGTAAATACATATATTATATATATATTTACATTTACATACATATATATATGTACATATATATATGTTCATTAAATAGGGCCACAATCACTTCAGTTCATCTGGCCATTTTGAATCATATCCCTAAATAATGAGTTTATGGATATGATTGATGAACTGTTGTTCAAAATCGAAGAAAACTCACAGAGAAAAGGAGATGTCTCATTGATGGTTATATACAAATGTCCTAATTTTCAACTTAGTATTGCATCATGGCAAAAATGCTAGTGATATGGTTGAGGTACAAAATGATGTGATTGTAAGCTCAGGCACCCAATGTTGTGCACCAAATGTTGGGGTTCGATCATGTGAAGAACTCACAATGCTTATTCTCTTTAGCAAAAGTAGGTTTATTTAGGAGAAGCAGTTACAAACAAAATGAAGAGGTACAATAGACACTAGGAGTGGTAAATATGAAATAGAATTGAAAGAGCATAGCATAGACAGGGGCTTTAATAATTAATAATTTTAAAAAAGACAAGTTCCCTAGTGGAACTCACAATTAGCAAGGAGAAAGGAAACTTCCCAGGCAGTCGGAGCATGCCCTTAGCTGGGAGTACCCTAAAAGAATTAGTTAGCTATAAGGAGAAAGACTCCATAAGGCATGGGGGTGGTTGAGAGGAGAGACACCACATGGCATGAGGGGGGAGTGAAGAAAAAAATATCATGAGGCAGAATGCCATGGTCAACTGACAAAAAGGAGTTCAGCAAAGATGGCATGGGCCAGAGGCAGATTTATAGGGGAACTTTAACCTTAGGGACATGAGTGGGGTGGAACCTCCACAGAGGGTAGGACCATAAGGCTAAATTCATTCCTATCAGTGCCTTGCTCCAGAGAGCAATTCTATCAATATTTCATTCTTTTTCTGCCAACCACACTCAGGACCTCATCATTAGTGTACATTGTTTTAAAATTAGCTATTACATATTATAAGTGGATGTTTTTGAGCAAAAGTGATCACTGTGAGGGTATATGATTTTGTTAAGCTAACTTAATTTTCTTTTTTGACAAGATTAGCAGACTGGTTGACAATATCTAATATTTATATAACATTTTGTTCTATAAAATGCACACACTCTTAGATTTAGAAATGGAAGGGAACTTCGAGATTATCCCATCCAGGTTTTCTTAACCTAAAGTCCACAAACCCTCCAATTCCTAAGGTACTAGGGACAGATTTCAGGAAATCTGTGATCTTGGATGAGAAAAAGTTGTATCCACTTTGTATTTTGTATTTTTGTATTCTGTATTTCCACTTTGGCTTCTTTTGAAATTCTATGCATTTTATTTTATGTATTTAAAAGCATGTCAAAGAAGGAGGTCCTTTTCTATGGTTAAGACCCATGATTTCTAAAACCTGAATGCAGCCAGCATAATGTCATCTGAAAGAAAGTAGAAAACCTAGCCATCTATTAGGGAATTTCTTTTCCTTATGCAGAACATCCTAAGTAATGGTGGAAAGAATATTTCACAAGTACATGTCTTTCTATTTTGCCTCTATATTGTGGCCAGAGAAAGACAAGTTATTTAATGTGTTTAGAAATGAGGGATTTATCAGAATCCTTGGATGTAAATTTTTTTTTCAGTTTTCTGCTTCCCTTCTAATTTTGTCTGCATTGGTTTTGTTAGTACAAAAACTTTTAAACATAATATAATCAAAATTATCCATTTTGCATTCCATAATGTCCACCAGTTCTTCTTTAGCCACAAATTCCTTCCTTCTTTATAGATCTGAGAAGTAGACTACCCTTTCTTCTTCTAATTTACCTGTGGTATCACTCTTTATGTCTAAATCATGAACCCATTTTGACCTTATCTGGATATAGGGTGTTAGATGTGGGTCAATGCCTAATTTTTGCCATACTAATTTCCAATTTTCTCAGCAATTTTTGTCAAATAGTGAGTTCTTATCCAAGTTATCAAACACTAAATTACTATAGTTTTTGACTATTGTATCTTCTGAACCTAACCTGTTCCAATGATCAACTACTCTATTTTCTTAGCCAGTACCAAATGGTTTTGATGACTGCTGTTTTATAATATACTTTTAGGTCTGTTACAGCTAGGCCACCTTCATTTGCATTTTTGTCATTAATTCCCTTGAAATTCTTGACTTTTTGTTCTTCCACATGAACTTTATTACTATTCTCACTCTGTAAAATAATTTCTTGGGAGTTTGATTGGTATGGCACTGAATAAGTAGATTAATTTAGATAGTCATACCATTTTCCTAAGCAAGGAAACTGCCAAACATAATAGTTCCAGCAAGATGGCAGACCATTGGGTTTTACCATCTGCCTTACCATTGTGCCCAAAGAATCATTAGGCCAATGCATCTACCCTGAACTTGAACTCTCCTATATGACTTGTCTCTCCCAATTAGAATATTCTCTCTTTGAGAATAGGAACTGTCTGGCTTTTCTATTTGTATCCTGGTGTTTAGCATAAGGCTTGGCATTTAGCAAGCACAATTATAAATACTTTTTTATTCATTTGTTCATTCATTCAGGTATATAGTATATGTGGTCAGGAGATGGAATGCTGTCCAGCAAGAGGCATTATAAGACAGGACCACACAGTGACCCAGAAGACAGAACTCTGATCCCAGGGTCAGGAAGATCTAAATTCAAATCTAGCCTCAGACTCTTACTAGCTGTGTGGCTTCGGGCAAGTCATTTAATTCCTATTTGCCTCAGTTTCCTTATCTGTAAAATGGGGTTATAAAGAATGCTTACTTCCCAGTATTGCTGGGGGATCAAATTAAATAATGCCTGTAAAGTATCTGACATATAGCAACCATGCAATAAATATGAACTACTATTATTACTCAAAAAGACCCATCTGTTTGTAAAGGAGAATAAGTCTATAAAGACAGGCCAGATCCAGTTTGCAGAGAGTTAAAAATGACAAAGTTCGTATCTTATTCTTAGGGCGTGAGGTTCACTGAAGCTCCTTGATTTCCTGTGGTTGTTATTCAGTCATGTTCAACTCTCTGTGACTCCAATTAAAGTTTTCTTGGCAGAGACACTGGAATGGCTTGCTATTTCCTACTCCAGCTTATTTTACAGATGAGGAAACTGAGGCAAATAGTGTGAAGTGACTTGCTCAGAGTCACACAGCTAGTAAGGGTCTAAAGCCAAATTTGAATGTACAAAAATGTGTCTTTCTGATTCCAGATCTGGCACTCTCTCCAATATGGTGCCACCTACCTGCCTACAAGAGTCCCTAAATCTTAAGTTAGAAAGACTTGAGTTAAGAAACAGATTTTGCCTCTCCTTCAAGAATCAGGCAACCTAAGCTCAGAAAGAGGCAATACATAAAGTTAGAAACTCAGGTGAGGAATTTTTTCTTGGTCACCTAACTATAAAGCACCTACCACCAGGACCTATAAGGAGGTGTATATAATGGGAATTGATAGGTTGAATGCTCACACTGATGAAATTACAAATCTGGAAAAACTGAAGAAGAAACTAGTCAAAGTAAATGAGCTTTGAAATGCTAATACATTAAACAAGGGGATGGCCAGAGAAATGGCTATTCCATTTTCTTTTAACCAGACCTATGATTTCCTTGGTACCTATGATTTCACTGGGATTGGCCAATGGGATAACAGCTCTCTGATGTAACCTAAACTTTCCTGGTGTAAACCATTGCTTTCTCAATACAACTTTGAGTCTTAGTTACTACTGGGGGAATGAGGAAGAGGAAGAGAGTATATCAAACATGAGACTTGAACCCACATCTTCTTGAGTTAATTGCCAAATCTGCTGCATTTGGCACTGTTGATCAATCTGTCCTGAATATATTCTCCTATTTTTAGGTTGTTACTCTCTTGGTTCTCCTCCTTCATGACTGACCATCACTCTTCCATATTATTTGCTAGCTCATTATCCATGCCATGTTCTTAACCATGGGTGTCTTTCAAGGGACTAAGCTATACCCTTTTTTCTCTCTTCATTATTTCATGGCAACCTCATTAGCTCCCATACATTTTAACTATCATCCATGCAGAAAATCCACAAATCTATGTATCTACCCAGGCTCACACCCAAGCTGATTGAGTCCCACTGGCATCACTAATTGCCTAGTAGACATTTCAAAATTGGTCATTCCAGAGACATCTAAAATTCAAAATATCCAAAACTGAACCCACTCTCTTTCCTCCCAAACCTTCCCCTCTTCCAAACTTCCCTGTTTTTCTTAGGGAACCACCATGTCTTCAGTGTCTTCTGTTCATATTTATAGCATCATCCTCACCTTCTCATTTTCCCTCATCCCACATAACCTGTCAGTTACCAAATCTTGCCATTTCTACTATCCAATTTATCACATTTGACTTATTCTCTACACTCACCCAACCCCACCTGCTTTTAGGTCCTTCTCATCTCTCACCTATATTATCACAATAGCTTCCCAATTAATCCTTCTTCCTCAAGTCTCTCATGATTCCAGTCAGTTCTGTATACTGCTGCCAATGATAAATTTAACTACAGACTAAATGTACCTATATAGCTATACATGTATGCATATATGTATGTGCACATATATGGATATAGATAGTAGATATTTGTTGTCTCTCTGTCTTCTCTATTAGAATATAAACTCCTTAGGAATAGGGATTGTTATATTGTGAATACCGTTTGATCTAGCAGTGTCACTACTGGGTCTGTATCCCAAAGAGATCATAAAAGAGGGGAAAGGAACCACAAGTGAAAAAATTGTTTGTATCAACCAACAATATTCCTTGTAGTGTCAAGGAACTGGAAACTGAGTAGATGCCCATCAGTTGGGGAATGGCTGAATAAGTTATGGTATATGAATGTAATGGAATATTATTGTTCTATAAGAAATGATGAATTTTTTCACAATTCAGAAAAGCCTGGAAAGACTTATGTGTATGATGCTGAGTATAGTAAGCAGAACCTGGAAAACACTGTACATAGTAACAGCAGGATTATTTCTCAGCAATGCAGTGACACAAGATAATTCTAATAGAATTATTAGGAAATTAGGAAGGAAAATGCCATCTGCATCTAGAGAAAGAACTATGGATATTGAATGTGGCTCAAAGCATAGTATTTTCACTTTTTGTTTGTTTGTTTGCTTTTTCTCTCTTTTTGTTTTGTCTCTTTTAGTCCCATTTTTCTTGCACAACATGACCAATATGAAAATATATTTTGAATGATTATATACTATAACCTTTATCAGATTGCTTACTGTCTTGGGGAAGGGAGGGAGGTAAGAGAGAGAGGAGGAAAAACTGAAACACAAAATCTTACAAAAATGAATGTTAAAAACTATCTTTACATGTATTTGGAAAAATAAAATATTATTGAGGGAGAAAAAGAGTAAGGATGATTTCACTGATTGGATTTGTATCCCCAGTACCTAGCACAATGCCTGGTACATAATAGGCACTTAATGAATGTTTGTTGATTAACTTTTGACCAAGAGACCAGCTCTTCAGCCACCATACTGGAATGAAGTAACAGCCTTAAAGACTGGGAAATTAATCACCAGGCCCCCTGAAATTCTAGTTAAAGGGAGCAGTGATGGCTTAAGGAGCTGCCTTTGCAAATCCTGAGTGACATCACAACACTGCAGAGTTCCTCTTCAGGGGATACATCAGTGATGCAGATACTTAGATATACCTAGCTTGCTGACAGCACCAGCAGGAAAAAATTCACATTATCTTACTATTTTAGAGCTGTAATTTGAGAAGTACTCAAGCTGGAATATGACTCTACAGAGTTATGCTGCCCCCAAATGAAAGACATATGATTCTATAGAAAATGGGTTCCCAATGCTTTGAAATCTAACCTCTTTGTCAGTTTACCATTTATAGTTTATTAACAAAATTAGATACAGTCTTCTTTTTTATATCAGCTGTGCATTTTTCTGGTGTTAAATCAACACATTTCCCATTTTTCATTTTGCAGAAAGTTAGAAAATTAAATACACATTTTTTCTCTTTGCCATACTCAGACAAATGGTATTAATGGAAGCATAACATGAAATTTGGCACACTAAGATTATTGTATTTATTTTATATACATAATATTTGCATTCCCAAGTATTAAAACCCTATTTGGTCAGCAAGGATCCCATAAATTAAAATATGAATACAATAATTTCTAGTTTTGCCTTCAGAGTTAAAAAGCTCAAGGAAAAGTTAGAGGGAATGATTTGCCCAAATTAGGAAAATGTCCAGTTTACCCAAATAGCAAGTGACAATGCTAGATTTGGACCCCGTTTGCCTAACTCTCAGTGCAACCCTCAGTTCTCTGCAGCACAATATCAGTCCCTCTACCACAAACTTACTATTCAGTTTCTTAATAGAAGGACCAAAATTTAAAAGTACCCCAAAAGACCAAGAAAATTCTTGCATCAGTTAAGGAATTTGGCCTTCCTGACATTTAACCTGAAGTTGACAAACACCCCTCCCCCCAAAATCTGTACATAGATTTCAGAGGATACATAGACTTAGATGAGAAATAAACATTTATTTCAATATAATTGGTTTCCTTTTAATCCTATACATTTTATTTTATACAGTTAATGTTTTTTTCTTTTTATTTATTTATTTTTAATACACATTGCTTTATGAATCATGTTGGGAGAGAAAAATCAGAGCAAAGGGGAAAAATCATGGGAGAGATTAAAAAAACTGAAAAAAAGAAGTGGACATAGCATGTGTTGATTTACAGTCAGTCGCCTTAGTTCTTTTTCTAGAAACATGGCATTTTCTGTCCAAAGTCTATTGGGATTACTTTCGATCACAGAACAACTGAGAAGAACAAAGTCTTTCATAGCTGACCATTGTACATTTTTGCTGTTATTGTGTACAATGTATTCCTGGTTCTGCTTGTTTTGCTCAGCATCAGTTTGTGTAAATCTTTCCAGGCCTTTCTAAAATCAGCTTGTTCATCATTTTTATAATATTCCATTACCTTCATATATCACAACTTGTTCAGCCATTCTTGAATTGATAGGCATCTATTCATTTTCCAATTCTTTACTACCACAAAAAGAGCTGCTACAAACATTTTTGCACATAGAGGTCCTTTTCCTTCCTTTCCTTGGCAAAAAACAACCCGCAATAGTACTGCTGGGTCAAAGGATATGCACAGTTTTATAGCCCTTTAAACATAGTTCCAAATTGAACTTCAGAAAGAATGGATCATTTCATAACTCCACCAATAATGAATATGCATCCCAATTTTCCCATATCCCCTCCAACATTTCATTATCTTTCCCTGTCATCTTAGCCAATCCAAGAGGTGTGAGGGGGTAACTAAGAGTTGTTTTAATTTGCATTTCTCTACTCAATAGTGATTTAGAGCATTTTTCATATGACTATAGATGGCTTTAATTTTTTCATCTGAAAATCTTCTATTTGGAATGACTTGTATTCCTAAAAATTTGACACAGTTTTTTATGTATTTTAGAAATGAGACCTCTATTAGGAACAGATTGTAAAAAAATTTCCAAATTTGTACTTCCTTTTTAAGATTATTTCTGTTGTTTTTATTTGTGCAAAAACTTTGCAATTTAATGTAATCAAAATTATCTATTTTGCCTTTCATAATGTTCTCTAGTTCTTTTTTAGGCATAAATTCCTCCCTTATCCAAAAGATCTGATATCCCTTGCTTTCCTAATTTGTTTATGGTCTGATCCTTTATGCTTAAATCATATATCCATTTTGACTTTATTTTGGTATGGGGTGTTAGACGTAGGTCTATGCCAAGTTTCTGACATATTATTTTTCAGGTTTCCTAGCAATTTTTGCCAAATAGTTAGCTCTTATTCCAGAAGCTGGAGTTGGGGGGGGGGAATCAAATATTAGATTAGTATAGGTTTTGATTTGTGTCATGTGTATCTAATATGTTCCACTGATCTACCACTCTATTTCTTAGCCAGTGCCAAATGATTTTGAGAACTGCTGCTTTATAATACAGTTTTAGATTTGGTACTGCTAAGCCAACATCCTTTGTTTTTGTTTTTAAATTAATTCCCTTATATTCTTGGCCTTTTGTTTTTCCAGATGAATTTTGTTTTTTATTTTTTCTAGATCTGTAAAATAATTTTTGGCAGTTTGATTGGAATGGCACTGAACAAGTAAACCAATTTAGGCAGAATTGTCATTTTATTATATTAACTCAGCCTACCCATGAGCAATGGATAGTTTTCCAGTTCTTTAGATCTGACTTTATTTGTGTGAGAAGTGTTTTGTAATTGTGTTCATAGAGTTCTTGGGTTGTCTTGGCAGATAGACACCTAAATATTTTATTTTGTCTGCAGTTATTTTAAATGGAATTTCTCTTTCTATCTCTTGCTAATGGGCTTTGTCAATAATATATAAAAATACTAATAATTTTTGTGGGTTTATTTTGTATCCAGCAACTTGCTAAAGCTATGAATTATTTTGAGTAGGTTTTTGGATGATTTTCTAGGATTCTTTAAGTAGACCATCATGTCATCTACAAAGAGGGATAGTTTTATTTCTTCATTGCCTATTCTAATTCCTTTAATTTCTTTTTCTTATTGCTAAAATCAATATTTCTAGTACAATGTTGAATAATAGTGGTGATAATGAGCATCCTTATTTCTCCCCTGATCTTACTGGCAATTTTTGCATCCAGCTTCTCTCTGTTACAATAATGCTTGCTGTTGGTTTTAGATAAATACTGTTTATTATTTTAAGGAAAGATCCTTCTGTCCCTATGCTTCTTTGTAATGTTTTTAATAGGAATGGGTGCTATATTTTGTCAAAACAATTTTCTGAATCTATTGAGATTATCATATGATTTCTGTTGGTTTTGTTATTGATATAGTTAATCATAGTAATAGTTTTCCTGATATTGAACCAACCCTGCATTCCTGATATAAATCCCACTTGGTCATAGTTTTATACTATGACCATTATACTGCTAATAAGTTGCTGTACTCTCTTTGCTAATATTTTATTGAAAAATTTTGCATCAGTAAAATAGATTGGTTTGTTATTTTCTTTCTCTGTTTTGGCTCTTCCTGGTTTAGGTATCAGTACCATATTTGTGTCATATAAGGAATTTGGCAGGACTCTTTCTTTACCTGTTTTTCCAAATAGTTTATATAGTATTGGAATGAATTGTTCTTTACATGTTTGGTAGAATTCATTTGTGAATCCATCTGGCCCTGGAGATTTTTTCTTAGGGAGTTCAATGGCTTGTTCATTTTTTTTTCTAAAATGGGACTGTTTAAGTAATTTATTTCCTTTTCTGTTAATCTGGGAAATTTATATTTTTGTAAATATTCATCCATTTCAGTTAGATTGTCAAACTTGCTGCCATACAGTTAGGCAAAATAGCTCCTAATTATTGCATTGATTTCTTTTTCATTGGTAGTAAGTTCACCTTTTTCATTTTTGATGCTGGTGATTTGCTTTTTTCCTTTCCTTTATCTAATCAAATTAAGCAAATGTTTATCTATTTTGTTGGCTTTTTCATAAAACCAACACTTAATTTTATTTATTAATTCAATAGTTTTTTTCTTTCAATTTTATTAATCTCTCCTTTGAGTTTCAGAATTTCTAATTTGGTATTTAATTGAGGGGTTTTGATTTGTTCTTTTTCTAGCTTTTTTAGTTACATGCCTAATTCATTGATCTCCTCTTTCTCTATGTTATTCATGTAGCTATTTAGAGAAACAAAATTTCCCTAAAAACTCTTTTGGCTGCATCCATAGTTTTTGGTATGTTGCCCCATTATTGCCATTCTCTTGTATGAAATTATGAATTGTTTCTGTGATTTGTTGTTTGACCCACTCAGTTTTTACAATTAGATTATTTAATTTCCAATTGGTTTTTAGTCTAGCTTTCCCTGCTTGTTTATTGAATATAATTTTTATTTAATTGTGGTCTGAAAAGGAAGCATTTACTATTTCTGTCTGTCTTTCTGCATTTGACTGTGAGCTTTTCATGGCCTAATACACAGTCAATTTTTGTGTACATGTTATGTACTGCCAAGAAAAAGGTGTAGTCCTTTCTGTTCCTATTCAGTTTTTTTTTTCCAGAGGTCTATCATGTCTAGGTTTTCTAGGATTGGATTAATCTCCCTAGTTTCTTTCTTGTTTATTTTGTGGTTAGATTTATCTGATTTTGAAAGGGGGAGGTTGATGCTTCCCATTGGTATAGTTTTGCTGTCTATTTTTTCCTATAACTGGCTTGAAATCTTCTCTAGGAATTTGTCTGTTCTACTACTTGATGCATATACATTTAATGTCTTTACTTCTTCATTCTTTATGGTAGGCTTTTCCAAGATATGCTTTCCTTCCTTATCTCTTTTAATAAGATCTACTTTTACTTTTGCTTCATCTGAGATCAGAATTGCCATCCCTTTTTTTTACTTCAGATGAAGCATAATAAATTCTGTTCCAACCTTTTACCTTTACTCTGTATGTGTTTTTCTGTGTCAAATGTGTTTCCTATTTAAAAAAATCATTTTGAGAAGGGTTTTATAAGTTGACCAAAGGAGTCCATAATACTAAAATGATTAAGAATCTCTACTCTAATCTCTGTTTATTTCAAACTTTATTAAAAATCATTTGGGAGAGAGGCAGCTTGACCTAACAGATAAAGAGCTGGTCTTGCTGTCAGGATAACTTGGGTTAAAGTCACACCCCTGATTCAGATTGGTGAGACACCCTGGTCAAGTCATTTAACCTCAGAGAACCTTAGACGACTTTCTAAAACTCTAGATTCTAAGAGGGTAACATAACTGGAATGCTAGAGAAGGTCCAACCCAAAGCTGTCAATACTGATGAACCAGAGATGTACCTTTTTTTTTAAGTTACAACCATCTGGGGGGTTGGAAAAAATAGTAATGTATAAATCTCATTCTGTAGATAAAGCTGTAGAATAATTCAAATTGCAATAACTTTCATTAAGAGACTCACTCTCCTGTTCAATTGTCCTGGATTACATTATAAACTAATGATCACTTAGTGATTATGAATTACTAAAAAGGGGTCTAGTCACAGCTAAAACTGAAAATATGTTGAAGCATATTTTTGATCCCATGCATGCTTCCTATAGTTACCCAACTACTCCTTAGTACATTTATATCATCTCCTTTCCCTCATTTGGGATCTTAATCTTATAGATTTTAATGTTCTTGTTCACCTCCTATCAATCTAATTCTATTCTCAGCTCACTTTCCAAGAGTAGAGAAAAAAACTTAGATTGAAGTATCAGTGACTGATAAGAACTTAACAATTTACTCTTTCCTAAGACTGCTGACATTTTAGAAGAATATGCTTACTGATATTTCTTTCAGATTTAAATACTGAATAAATTGTATTCAGTCAAAGGAATTAGTTGTTAACTATGGGAATTTCAAATAATTAATGGCAATAATTGACAGAGACATTGATTTGAGGCTGGATTAGGGTAAGTTCTAACTACCTTTTAAATCATATATGGGCTTTTGCTTCTGTCTACTGGCAGCCTTGTATCTAATTGGCTTTTTATAAGACTATATAATAGAGGTCATTTATACCCTAAAATTGATTTGTAAATTTTAATAAGTAGGATGAAAAGGAAAACTAATGCAGTTAGAATACATTGATCAAAATATTTTTAAAATAACTTCATGATTCCCACAGTCATAACTTCTGATGGGGAATTCTTCTATCTGGTCTTTGTGTAGGAAGGACATCATCCATGACACTAGCAACTGATGAGACTGTCTGAATCAGGAAATTGAGAAAAATGACACTGTCCATGATGAGCAACTGGAGAAAAAAAGAATGTTTTCCCAAAGATTTTGATGATGAATGAAATGTTTCATTAGACTTAGGTCACAGAATCTACACACTACAAGCAACAAAAATAAGTAACTTTGCCATCGAGGTGGCACAAAGTTATTATCAATATCATAATTATCATTATCACCACCAGTACCATCATAATCATAATCATTATTATTATCATCACTATTATTATCATAACCATCATCATTACAGTTGTCATCACCACTGTAATCAGCACCCACCACCATCACCATCATCTTCAGTATTTCAGCTTGGAGCTTTTATTAGATGAAAAATCTTGGCAACTGACCCAATTAGTACATGATAACTAATTTTATGTTCAAACCTTTAAGTACTTAGGGTCATCTCAATGAGCAAAGCAGAATTGAATTAGCTCAGAAAAAACCTAAGATAGGCAAAGTTAGAGAATCATCCCAAATATTCATAGAGACTATTTGTATCTGACCTGTGGCAGAATATTCTGAACTTGTATTGGTCTAATCAGCCAGAGTTCGATACACTAATTTGACTCTACAAAGAGAGGTCATTTTGGTCTTCTTCAAGATTGGACAACAACCAACCAACCAACCACATTCCAAAAAAAGTCTCCATGAGTCAAGGGATGCAAGTAGTAAAAACTTATACTAAAAATTGAAAACACCAACCTGGATTTGATAGAGCCTCTTAAAGTTCTCAATCCTTCTGTGTGCATTGCTTCATCAGATCCCCACAGCAACCCTCTGAAGTAAGTAGTAATGATATTATTTTCTTTATTTTACTGATGAAAGAATTAAGTTTTGGCTTGACTGTGGTCACAAAGTCCATAAGTATCAGAAGATGAATTTGAACCCAGTTTATTTTGCCTCCAAGCCCAGTATTCTTTCCCCTATGGTTTGTTATCTTTCTGTCAGTATGGGCTCCTTATTTGCTTGTCAAATAGAATCACAGAATGTCAGTTATGTGGATTAAAGGAAAAGCTGAGATTCCATCATTTGGCAATACAATGATACTTATACTATAATCTCTACATCCCAGATGTCATGAAATAATGGGCTGGCTGATAGAAGTAAGGGTAAAAGTCAGAAAATGCATCAACCAAATAAAATGTAACTGTTACAGTCAGTCCTTCCTTCCCTAATTTCCACTACCACATGTGTAGCCTTTACCAGCATCCATAACCATAATGCTTACATAAATCAGGATTTAAAAAAAAACAGCAAACCAAAAAGGACATAACTGTAAAATCATTATCTATGGCCAAAGATGTGAAAAAGAGCTTCTGTTAGTGCTCAAAGCTTCAAACATCCATTTTCCTTTTTCATATAAAAATGTAAGCAAGATGTTTCATTTTCTCATAGTTTTATTTTTTCTTTTCTTATACACAACAGCTAAGTGAATAGAACACTGGGCCAAGAATCAGGGAGATTTGAGTTCAAAGCTAGCCTCAAACACTTACTAGCTATGTGACTCTGGGCAAATCACAAATCTGCGTGCCTCAGTTTCCTCATCTATAAAATGGGCTAGAGAAAAAATGGCAAACCACTTCAATATCTTTGTCAAGAAAACCCCAAATAGGGGATAGGAAGAGTCAGGCATGACTGAAATGATTGAACAAATGTTTTGTCTTGCCTCATCAGAATGTAAACTCCTTGAGCAATTTGGAGCTATGCTCAAAAAGTTATCAAACTGTACATACCCTTTGACCCAGCAGCATTTCTATTGGGCTTATATCCCAAAGAAATCATAAAGGAAGGAAAGGGCCCCACATGTGGAAGAATGTTTGTGGCAGCCCTTTTTGTAGTGGCTAGAAACTGGAAACTGAATGGATGACCATCAATTGGAGAATGGCTGAATAAATTATGGTATATGAATATTATGGAATATTATTGTTCAGTAAGAAATGACCAGCAGGACGATTTCAGAGAGGCCTGGAGAGACTTACATGAACTGATGCTGAGTGAAATGAGCAGAACCAGGAGATCATTATACACGACAACAACACTATATGACAATCAATTCTGATGAACATGGCTCTCTTCAACAATGAAATGTTTCAAACCACTTCCAACTGTTCAGTGAAGAAAGCCATATACACCCAGAGAGAGGGATGTGAAATATGGACCACAACATAACATTTTCATACTCTCGATTGATGTTTGCTTACATTGTGTTTCCTTTATCTGATATTTCTTTCTTGTAGATATGATTTTTCTTGCACAACAATGACAGTGTGGAAATATGTATACATATATTCAATTTGTCAAGTATTTTATCATAATTAACATGTAGTGGATATCCTGCCATCTAGGGGAGGGGTGGGGAGTAGGGGGGAAAAATTGTAACAGAAAGCTTTGTAAGAGTTAATGTTGAAGAATTACCCATACATGTTTGGCAAATAAAAAAAAAGAATGTAAAATCCTTGTCTGTAGGTGCTACCTTGAATAAAACATATAATTATTGTCTGCCTCAATTTCCTCATTTGTAAAATGGGAACAATAATAGTACCTACTTCATAGGGTTGTTGTGAAGAACAAATGAGATGATATTTATAAAGCACTTTATAAACCTTGAAGGACTGTATAAATATTAGCTAAGACCTAACTAAAATCACATATTTCCAGTCTTTTCAACTTAGAGAGTTATTGTTTCATTTTCATTCTAACTAAAAGCATTAAAAATATTATTATAATTATGAATGACTCCCTTAAGAGTGATACAGTGATGATTAACTTTAAAACTAAGAGGAAAGAAAAATTTTAATGACACTAGGGAGGGGAAGAAGCCAGGCCCTGAAATTTTTACATTCCAGAGAACTGTTTCCTTTTACCGAACACCACTGACTAAAATCCTGTATCCATTTCTTGCATCAGCCACACCAGGGTCTCTTACAGCACTGAAAACTGCAGTAGGAACAGGGGATGTAACAATAACAGAGGACTAGGTAAGACTTGCCTCATTCTTTGACTATTCCCTTGTCCATAAGCTGGGCATTTCTAGTCTAGATCAGAGAAGGAGTTCAGAAAGTTTGGGCTGACCACAATATAACATTCTCATACTCCTTGATTGATGTTTGCTTACATTGTGTTTCCTTTATCTGATATATCGTTTATGTAGATAAGATTTTTCTTGCACAACAATGATAAGTTTGGAAATATGTATACATATATTCGATTTGCCAATATTTTAACATAATTAACATGTAGTGGATATCCTGCCATCTAGGGGAGGGGTGGGGAGTTGGGGGGAAAAATTTTGTAACGGAAAGCTATGTAAGGGTTATTGTTGAAGAATTACCCACACATATGTTATGCAAATAAAATTAAAAAATAAATAAATAAATAAATAAATAAAAACAGAAAATTTGGGCTTCAATATTCCTCCTCTAGATTCTTTTTTTTTCCTTCTGAAATTTCTTCTAACATTAGGAATCCAGTGACTTCAGGACTCCTCCCTGCTGCTTATCAAGATCCGCTCACAGGAAAGAATTGGATAGCAGTGAACTATACTTTATTGTGAATTTCAATTGAACTCTAATCTTTACCAAAGATTTTTGCATTATATATGTCTGTCTCTAGTTTTGAACTAAAATGTTTGATCCTTGTTAGAAGAATTACAGCTGAGAGAGATATTGGGTATTTGGTATAAAGAGGGACCTATTTCACCTGTGGATGAGGTTGATCTCACTAAGAGAAAAGATTTTTGAAATGTATTATAATTGCATGCCTCAATTGGCAGGGATAATTGAGAGTTGGATATACCCCTTTGGCCCAGTTTGGGAAGGTACTGGAAATGAGAATTTAAACAAAATACAAAAAACTGAAAGTGATATACTTAGAATTCCTTTAGACTTGTTATATCCATTGCCACTGTGACTAATGGAATCTCCAATTATTCATTCAAGGGAAGGGCTTATTTTTCTTTGCCAAAATAGATTCCAAGTGGGATTTCCAATGGGGTGGAAGACTATAGATTAAGACTGGAGTAAGATATTTATAAATAAGTCACATTGGAATATACAATAATAATAAAGCTCCTTCACTGTGCTAAGCTCTTTATAAATATCATCTTATTTGATCCTCACAGCAATCCTGAGAAGGAGATACTACTATTATCCCCATTTTACAGTTGAAGAAACTGAAAGAAATGAAAATCAAGTGATTTGTCCAAGATCACA
Source organism: Myrmecobius fasciatus (assembly GCA_023553655.1). NCBI lineage: Eukaryota > Metazoa > Chordata > Mammalia > Dasyuromorphia > Myrmecobiidae > Myrmecobius > Myrmecobius fasciatus. The sequence continues at coordinate 848,345 of JAJPUD010000143.1, forward strand.
AAGCTGGTAAATGTCTGAGGTTGGGTTTTAACTCAGCTCTTCCTAACTCTACTCTACCTGTCTCTAATGAGACCTGATGAGAACCCAAATTAGCTGACAAAGAAAGAACAGAAGGCTCTAACCTGAACCTTGTGCAAGTAGGGAGATGCTAATATTGCTGAAATGAGAACTAAAAGTGTAACTACTAGGAAGGAAACCTGTCAAACCCAAAGCAATGTGAAAAGTCAAATGCAGAAAGCTTTTGAAAAAGAATCCTGCATTTTATGTCAATCAGAGATTAGAAGGGTTAGAAGAGATAACAATGTGGAGAAATTGGAAAGGCACTATACATTTTGATTTTCCACAAGTTTTTCATCAGATTCTTTATGAAAAGTTAAAAGGTTTTTGTGTGTTTGTGAATAATAATCCTCCACAATAGCCTTAAATTATGCTTCCTAATTAAGAATATGGCAATTAAGCTTCTCTTCCTTTGAAGGGAGTCTGCCAATTTCACCACCATGTATCTCCATTATGGATCTTTTCCCATTTTTATAATCATTGTCATGCTCTCATTTCTTCAATCAAGGACAACCTCATAAAGAACCCTTAGAGAGGTAAGCTCCATCTAATAGGATTTGAGGTAAGTCATTTAACCTTCTTTCTGAGTCTCAGTTTTCCTCATCTAAAAAATGTGAGAATCAAATGGTAAAATATACAAGGAATACTCTCTACCCATAAAGCACTGCATAACTGTTGAGTAAACTGCTAGATCCAACTACAATATAATAGGTTATTTCAAGCCTCCCCTCAGTCATCTTTCCAATCTGATCTCCTCAGAACAGCTTTTCTACTTCAACTGAAATGATCTTCTGCTAGGCACCTCTGAATGGCTTCCTAATTCTGATATTTCTGCATATTATTTTGTGCATCTATAATTGTCCCACTCATCTTTTCATCAGTCTGTGTCCCCAGTCCCATAACCAAGGAGGGTCAACTGGAGCTTGGGAAAGTGCTGAATTTGAAGGATGCTGGTGATACTTGTAGTCCTCCAAAAGCATAGAAATCACAGGACTTTGATAATTTTGCAGAATAATTACTTATAATATCAATAGTTAATTGGTGTAAGTTCCTCCTCTACCCCACCTACTGCACTCCTTTGTCCAACAGTGACTTGTGATGCTTTCCCTGTAAACAAAAATTCCTAGTTATAGATTCAAGTTCATTATTTTCTTCTTTATTCAATTTTTGTACCCCCTTGCAACCTAGCTCCAATTTATCTTTCCAAACATAATGTACATTGCACTCTTTCTCACATTCAAAGGTCCAACCAAACTGGACTATTTACTTTTTCCTCATACAAGACACTACCCTTCCCATCTCCAATACTGACTGTCCCCCCAGCTTGGAATAGATTTTCATGTCACCTTTATTTTAAGAATCTGTCTTTTTTAAAGTTATATGACCTTTGAGAAGAAGTTTTTCTGATCTCTCTAAGCTGCTATCAAGTTCCCTATCAAGAACAAATCTCATTTGTATGAATTTTGCATTCCTGTATTTGCTTATTGCCAATAAAATGTAAGCTCCTTGAGGGCAGGGAATGGTTCATTTTTGTCTCTGTATCCCCAGAAGCTAGCAAAGTAGTAAGTATATATTAAGTGCTTAGTGGATGCTGTTGTGATGGACTCAAGACCCAGCTTCATATTGCTTTGTTTCACAAAGCTTTCCCTCACTCAGCCCATCCCATTGTTTTGGAACCCCTAAAATGCTCTCTTTAAAAATTAAGAATAACTCATATTTGATTATCTTCTACTTCATTTTATATTGCTTAGCAAAACTCCTGTAGCTTTCTCAAGTCACACGTATATTTGTTGTCTTTATAACTGTATTACGTGTTCTTCAGAAAGTCACTATGTCTACTATTAAGATTATTCTCCCCTAAGCACCTAATAGTCAGGATTTATTTAGCATTTTAAAGATAATTAAATCTATTTTGTAGCTGAGGAAATTGAGGCAGGACTTATCCAGAGTTACATAGCTAATATCTGAGACAGTATTTGAATTCAGGTATCCCTGAACTCAACTCCCATCTTCTATACCACCTAGCTGCTTCTTTATAGTGCTCTGAACATAGTAGGCGCTCAATAAATCCTTTTGAAGTTGAATTTGGGGGAACATTTTCAGAAAAAAATTAAAATAGAAGTTTGTAGCATTTGAAAAATAATAGAAGATTAAAGAACAAGAAATCATTTAAGCTTGAAAAGAAAAGGGGAAGATTGACATGATTCTGGGGCAAATGTCATAAAAACTAAAAATTTTCTTTTTTATCATTGCTCACTTGATTTAATCAGTTGATGATTCTGCCTTTTGCATTCATGTTCTTTCTGTTCACAAAGCTACCATCCTAGTTCACAGTCCTTTGATACCTCTTGTCTGGACTCTTACAATAGTCTCCTAAAGTCTCCTTTCCTGCTTCTAATTTCTCACTGCTCCAATCTATCAAACAACATGTGTTTTATAAAGCAGCTGCAAAGTGCCAAGAAGTATGCTATATGCTGGGCTACAAAATCTTAACAAAACCACTCCTGCCCTCATGGAACTTACATTCTACATGTATGTCTATACATATTTGCAAATTATATGCAAAGTAGAGAAAGTAATTTTTTTTAGAGAAAATGCATCGACATTTAGAGAGATTAGGAAAGATCTCAGGAACAAGATAATATTTGCTCTGAATCCTGAGATACGCAAGATAAATGAAGAGGGAACACATTCCAGATGTGAGGAACAGCTGGGCAAAAGGAAGAAAACAGGAGATAGAATACCATTTGTGAGTAGAAATAGGTCAATAGGACAAATCTGGAGGGTATATGAATTGAAGCTGCGTACAATTAAGTTGGAAAGGTAAATCAAGCTTGGTTTGCAAATAGTTTTGACCATCAAAGAGAAAAGTTCATAGCTGATCCTAAAGATCAATAGGAAGTTTCTGGCATTTCTTGAACAGAAGGAAAGAGTGATAGGCGTTCCATTGTGTAAAAAGTCATGTTATCAGGAGGGAGGGATGGATGGGAGAAGAAGAGACATGGGGCAGAATGACTATTAGGTCTATTACAACAGTCCAGGCAAGAGGTGAAAGGGGCCCAAAGTGAGTGTGTGTGTGTGTTGTGTGTCTGTGTCTGTGTGTTTGTGTAGAAGACTGGATGATACAAGAAACTTTTTTTTGGTAGAAATACTGTGAATTGTTAAATAAGATTCAGCAACTGATTGGAAGCATGGGGGGAGAGGGGTTGAGAAATTGAGAATGACACTCAATTTGCAAAATTAGGTGCCTCTGCATAAAGGTTAAAATAATCTGTAGTAGCTCACTGTCACCTGTTGGATAAGATGCAAGCCCTTCAGCCAGGTGTTTGATGCTCTTCACCAACTCTAAAATATCTTTTAGATTTATTTTACATTTTCCCCCTTTAAACCCTCCAAAGTCCAGTCAAATTGGTCCATTCATCCTTGAATTATACCCGGGAACCCTTGCCTAAAGCTGTCTCCCACAACTGGAATACAATCCCCCTTCATCAATGCTTCTTCCTTCTAGATTTAGTTTAGGCATCTCCTCCAATAAGGATCATTTCCTGTTTTCTTGAATTGTTAATGCTTTATCTTTTCTACCACCTGTCTCCCCTATAACTATTAATATAAGTAATATGGCTCGATTAGCATGTACCTCTCAGTAAGTAAGGATAATTACTACTTCATTTTTGCCTCTGTATCCTCAGCAGCTTACATAGTGCTTTCTTTATACATAGTAGGTACTTAATAGATGATCATTCAATTGAATAGAAAAAAAAGAATGACTAAAACAATTTCATGTAAAGGTGCTTAACAAGTGTATTAATAAGCAAATTTAATAAGCAAATGATTTGGTATAATAGTGGATAATAGTTTCTGTCATTATTTCTTAAGCAAAATCGAGTATATAAAACATTACACTAGAAATGTTCATTTTTTTGTGATTCCTTTCTTGAATGAGAACACAAATTATAGTTCAGGATTGATGATGATATGGCCAAATAGAATCCCAAAATGACATATTTAAAATCCACATCAAAGCTGATTTTGAAAGTACGCCCTTCTCTTGGTGCAAGAGGAACCAATTAAAGGAAATTCACAAGCTGAATGGCACATAAAGACACGATAACGGAGACTTTTTTATATAAAATATATAGTATATGGATATCATAATCTATTGAAATCTATATAGATGTACCTGTAGACACATAGCTATGATTTAAGAGCACAGAACCATATACATCAAGGAAGTTCTTGATCATTTTATCTTAGCAACAAGAGTCAAGATTGAGTAATCTGCGATTGCATTAGACCCTTGAGATATGTGTATAACCTTAGTCACCATTTTCCTGTGATTTATTAAAATGAATACAGGTATATATTCAACTGATCACTAGATTGAAATGAAAAGTTAGGTTTATATTATAATCCAACAAAAACATTCTTGAATCCTGCTATACCATTATTTTATG
>JAJPUD010000143.1:852955-871147 GCA_023553655.1 Myrmecobius fasciatus
GAGAGAGAGAGAAAGAAAGAAAGAAAGAAAGAAAGAAAGAAAGAAAGAAAGAAAGAAAGAAAGAAAGAAAGAAAGAAAGAAAGAAAGAAAGAAAGAAAGAAAGAAAGAAAGAAAGAAAGAAAGAAAGAAAGAAAGAAAGAAAGAAAGAAAGAAAGAAAGAAAAAAAAGAAAATAGAGAAAATTGGGGTTTTGTTTCCAGAAAATTTTGAACATAGCCTAACTTCTCAATGAAATATCTTATTTTAAAATTTTGGTTACAATCCATACATGTCTAATGAGGATGGTACTTGATGTGTTCCTTAAAGCCATCCCTATAAAAGAATTATTTCATATTTTAGTACTAGAAATAATACTTCTAAAAATGTTAGTATATTAGAGAATCATATAATTAGAGATTGAAGAAATTATAATAGAATCCATTTGGTCCAAGTCCCTTTCCCAGGGGCCAAAAGAGTTTAAATAGCTTGCCACGTATCACATGAGAAGAAAATAGTAAAGACTAAATTTGAACCTCTGACTCCAAATTTTGTCTTTCTACTGCATCGCACTACACTACTTCCTCTACCAAAAAAACATTCTACAACTTTCAGAGCTACAATGAAATAAAGCAAATTGAAAAAGACTTAACACCAAGTATCTGGAATATTCAAGACTCCATTATGGAATTTAGTCAACACAATTAATGCAGTCACTAAAGACACAGAAAAATCTGACTTTAAATAACTGCCAAGAACAAATGCTTTTTCCTCAACTTTTCCCCTGCATATGACATTAAATTGGACAAGGTGAAGATTTTAAAACTTCTTCCTTTAAAAATTTAGAATCTAAAATAAGAAAACACAAGATAAAAATTCCAATGAATGACCTAGGATATGACAATACATATATATTTATGAACATATGTATAAACATGTATGTCAATATATGTTCATTGAAACAATCATAACTGATTGATAAGAGAATAAGCATAAATGTGGGCCACTCTTCTCTGTAATTATCCATCTTTTTTACATCAGTATTATCCTAATGATACTATAGTGTTGGTCAAGAGCCTGTGAAAAAAGATAGTGATGCTGAATGAGGGAGTAGAATTGTTTTGATAATATTTAAATAAGAAGCAATGGGATAGAGCAGATGATTACTGGGCTAAAACACAGGAGGCCAGGTTCCAATGCTAACCAATTATAAAACCTTACTGGTTTTCTTTTTTGAGTCTTAGTTTCTCCATATTTAAAAGGGGGTGAATGATACTTGTATTCTCTACTTCACAGAATTATTATAAGGGAAATACTTTTTAGACCCTAAAATACTACAAAAAAATAGGAATTAACCATCATCATCATTATGACTCCAAATAATGGATAGCAATTTTCAAAGAATTACAATTGTAAACTACCCTAAAGATACATAATATCCAGAAATAAGGAAACTAAATAAGGAAATGTTCAGCTTATTATATTCTGCCCCAGCCAAGTGACATCTGGAATATGGTATTTGGTTCCAGTTACCATATTTTTTAAAAAAAGAATCAACATACCAAAAAGTATGGGAATTAATTAAAACAGTCCTTGAAGTAAAATAAAAATTTCTAAAACAGATATTTACATATACACATATATTCATGTATATGCCTACGTATAATGCATTGTGGGCATATAACATACATGTATATACATATATGTGTTTTGTGTGTACATATTGAAAAAAACAGAAAAGGAAATAAATAAATGAGAGTGCAATTTTAAAAATTAAAATATTTTTAAAACAAATGATTAAAATGTTTCAAAAACATGAAGATTTAGGAAATCATGAAAATTAAAAGAAATTTTAGTGATGAGTATGATGGAAAGAACCTTGGGTCTGGAGCCAGATTTTTGGTTGAAATCCTGCTTCTGGTATACTTGTATGACCTTAAGTAAGTCATTTAATCTCTGTGGGCCTCAGTTTCCTTATTTGTAAAATAAAGGTTTGGATTAGATGACCTCTGATGTCCCTTATACATCTAGAACTCTATTCATATGATCTAGAAGTAAGATAAATAGAAAAGAAAAAGATCACCAAGCTGGTTTTTTTAAGACTAACAAAATTATAAATCATTAGCTAACCTGGTTTTGAAAAATTCTAAATCATAAAAAATAGATTCATAATGAACAAAGAAGAAAGAAAAAGTTATCCAAAACTATTATATACAATTATGTCAGCAAACTCAGAGCTTAAAGGAAATTAATAATAATGTCCCAAAACATAAAATGCCCTAATTAGCAGAACAAAAATACAGGGAATCTTAAACAATCCAGTTATAGGAAGAGAATTAAAGCAGACCATAAATAAACACCCAAAGACAAAACCCCTGGACTAGCTTAATTTATAAGTGAATTCTATTCATTATTTTAAATGCAATTAATACATATGTTTAAAAAAGTATTTTCAATAAACAAGAAAGAAGGCATTTTACCGAATTCCTTTTATGAGACAAAATACCCCTGAAAATTAAACCAGAGGAGGATAAAGCAGAAAAAGAGAACAACAGAACAATTTTATTAATAAAAATCATGCAAAATTTGTAAATAAAATCTTATCACTGAAACTACAACAATACCACAGTTCAAAAGAAATCATTACAACCAAGTTATCCCAAACATACAAAAATAATTCACCCCAGAGAAAACCACTAACATAATTAACCATGCAAATAATAACATAAAACCACATAAATAGGAGTATTTATATTTAAAAAGTATAGAAAAGACCTTTGACAAAATTTACATAATATATATGTAAAAACCTTTTTTTACTTCATAAATTTGGAAGAACACATTTATAATATGATTAAAAGTAAGTATACATACATATATATGTATACACACACAAACATATAAATGTACATTATATATGTGAGTATATAAAACTGAGTTAATGTTACTTGAAATGGTGAAATATTATAATTTTGAAAACTTTATCAATTAGTACAAAAGTTAAAACGCAAAGATATGCATCATTCCTGTACATCTTTTATTTTAAATAATTTTATAAAGCAACAGCAACAAATTAAAGTTATGCACATTAGCAGAGAAACATAGACAGACAGACACAGAGTCAAAAAGAAAGGGAGAGAGAGAGAGAGAGAATTATTAGCAGATAATATAGTGATTTCAAAAACCCCAGAGAACTAGAAAAATTAGAAAAGAGATTGAGAAAATCCATAGTATAAGTAAAAGTACAATACAAAATAAATTGACAAGAATCATTAGCATTTCTTAATAGTATTAACAAAACTTAGAAAGAAATTAGAGGGAAATCTCACTCAAGGTAATTAAATATGCATAAAATATTTGAGAGTCAACATAATAAGACACATTTAGGAGTATATAAAGACTTGTTTATAGAAGAAAAGTATGACTTAAATAACTGGAGAGAGGCTTATTATTGTTCATGGTCAGGTCACACACTATAATAAAAATAACCACACTGCCCCCAAAATTTACAGACAGTACAATCTCAAACAAAATTCCATAGAACTCATAAATCATTGCTTTCTAAGACACAATGAAAATGAGGAAATTAGAGAAACATCAGAAGATTTGAATGAACTGATGACATGTGAAGTAAACAGTGCAAGAACAATATACACAATGACGATAACAATGTCAAAGAAAATGAAGAAGAAAACAAGCATTTATTAAACACCAGCTATGTGCTTTACATTATCTCATTTGATCTTCACAACAACCTTAAGAGAGAGTTGCTATTATTTTAATACCCATTTTACAGTTGAGGAAACTGAAGAATGGAAAAGTTAAGCAACTTGCCCAGCATAATAGTGCTAATCTGTGATCTGGATTTGAATCTGGGTGTTCCTGATTCCAGGCCCAGCACTCTACTCTTTACCACTTAGCTGCTTAAATTCTCATCATAACAATTGATCATAGTTCTGGAAAATTAATGATGCAACACATTTATTGCCTCTAAAAAGAAAAGATAGGGCCCAGATAGAAGATGTGGGGTTCACTTTTGCATGCAGACAGCCATTCCTGGCTGATTTTGCTTACCTGGTTATCTTTGTTGCAAAGGAGTACTCAACATAGTGGATTGAGTAGAGAGGGAGATTTCAGTGGAAATTCTTGAGTTTTTTTTTTTAAAGCAACAATATTTTTATTTTAATTAAGCCCTTTTTAAAAAGTACTCATTTTCTAAGATTGGATCTTCTCTCATTTAACTCTCCCTTGAAAGATAGTCCAATAAAAGCAATTGACAAAACAATAACAAATGACAGATAGGCTATATTCTACACCAAAATGCTTCTCCTTTCCACTGAAAGAGAGAACTCTTTTTTTCAATCTAAGATTAATATTGGTCATTGCTGTTAAAATTAGGTTGGCTATCATTTAGTGTTGTTTTCATTTATACTACAACAATCAGTATTTACATTATTTCCTTTTTTCCTGCATATTTCATTCTGCATCAGTTCACTCAAGTCTTGTCTTATTCTCTAAGTCTCTCTTATTCATTATTTCTTATGGAGCAATTGCAGTCCCATTTCATTTATATACCATAATTTGTTCAATTGTTTTCTCTCTTCTCTTTCTATTACTATTTATCATATTATCATACCAATCTTCCTATCTATTTGTATTCCTTTTTCCATCCTCACTTCAGTTTCTTCATCTGTTGAAACAGAGGCAGGCTACTTCCAGTTTTAATACCTCATAATTATATAATGTTATGATTTTCTCTCATACCATCCTTTGGACCCAAAGTATCTAACTGCTTTACATCTTAAGAACTATCTTTTGGGATCCAAGATTCCCTTTTAAGTTTGTCTTCTTCAGAACACCTAATAGGATTAAGGCTAGGTCCCAAAAACTATTCGTGTTTTATAACTTAGGGCAATATTTCCCATCTGTTCTAATTGTTATTTTTATAATTTTTAAGACAAGCATCATTTTAAATCAAGAAGATTCAAACATTTTGAATAACCCAACATTCACACAGAAGTTTCCACTTGACACTGAATTCTAAAGCGTAACAGAACTTTATACAATAATTGTAAAACAAGATTTAGACAGATTTCTGCTCTACAAGATATGCATTTGAAATGTAAAAACATGATGAAATGGAATTAAAAGGTTGTTATAAATAGTGTGTCATTTTAAATACAATCCAATAAAGGGCAAAGAAATATGTGAAATGCTGATCTCAAACTAGTATAGCAGTGACCGCATAAAAGAATGTAACCTTGAAATTCATGCAGTGGTCACATGGCAGAAGGACAGAATATCCTTGACTTGGATTTTTCTACCTTCCAGAAATTCCACCAACACCCATTAACCATGATAAGAAATAAACTTAAAAGTCAATGAGGCAGAAGGAACTATGAAAGGCCCTATACAACTGAAAAGTTAGACAAATAGAGAGTCTGGAAAATATGTGAGAGTGAAGAAAGAAGAAAAAAGCCAGGATTAAAACCAAAATTTTATAAAGCTGGGTTAGAATATGAGTGAGGAACTGTTACTAGAAATTGTCCTTAATGATGGCTTTAATGATAATGGATTTTTCCTTTTGTCTTTGTATCCCCAACTCCTTACCCAGGGCCTTACATAAATTTACTTCTTTGCAAGTGTTTGATAAGTTGAGTTGAATTGAATTAAGTTGAATTGGATTGAAAGACTCGTGATTTCTTCCCTTTGGGTTTTCCCTGAATGAATGCATATGATAATTCCTCCCCAATTTTCACCTCTATAATTCCATAATTTCTCCATAAGGAAACTCCCCAAACTTAGGAAGTCTTTATCCTCTTTTGGTATTCTGGGGGTACCAATATCAACTCAAGCTCTCTAGAGAATGTCATTCACTCTGACAAGATGACTGGTTCTACTTTTTTCTATGATGGATATGGCCTGTCTAATCACGTCTTTTTATGCTCAACTCATTACTGGTAAAATGCTGAAGCTTGATGATGCCCTCCATGCATCCAGTAGCATATTCATTGATTGACCATCTCAATCAATACTCTTCTAAACATTATGACCAGCTGGGATTTACATGGGTCTTTACCCATAGAGGTTATGATCAATATTAATTTAATATTAATATATTCCACATTAATATCTACTAATTAAACAATACTTTTGGAGTTTGTTTTCCCCTTTTTCATCTAAGAAATACAATAAATATTCCTGGGAGAGCCCAAATTCCTAATTGTAGTCATTTTTTTAAAAAATGAATCACCAAGTTTCCCAGACACTAGAAATTCTTTAAATGTAACCTTTTTTCTCTACATGTGACCAAATTATAAAATGGATATTCTTCTGAAGTACTCTAGCAATGGATAAGAGAGCATTAAGAAGTAGGAAGAGATGCAGAAACAAATGAACAAAAGTCAAAGGTCTATGGATTCTTCCACTCTCAAGCCATTCATTATGCTATCCTTTGGGTTTTAAATAGTTGACCACTCCCCATCCAAAGAACTACTCTCATTCCTTCCAATATCTAAAATTCGTCTTGAAATCTTTAATCAGTTCTACTTAGACAAAAAGAATGACTCTTTCAAAATTCCTTTCAGCTCAGATTTTTGAATAAGCCACTTTCTGGTACTGACTGAGTGACATCACAACCAGCTGTGGTCTACACAGCTTGTAACTTCCATTCTCCAGAATGGAAAACCATAAAGACCAAGACCTAGAAGATTGAGATTCTGCCTTTAATAATTTAAGTATTAGATTTTTAGCAACTTCTGTCATTGAATTTAAAATAGAAATCAAGAATTAGATCCAGAGGACACCACACAGATTAGAGATGCAGTGCAAAGCCACCACATGATGAATAACTCTTCAAAAGTGTCTCTTCTAACATATGGAACCAGTCTCTACATATGTGTTGCCTATTCAATAAAAAACATGTAAATTGCCCCATTGCACACCCAAGCATCTACCAACTAACACTTATATTCAAACCTGATTTCAAATGATTTGGTTCCAGTAGATTACACTAAATGGATACTTCTATAATGGCAGGTCCCCAAACATATTTTATTTCCAGCTTTATTTTTAATGGAACAGAAGCAGCAGGGGGCAACCTAACTTAGGGAACCTGCTGTGATAGCAGCAAGGGCTAAAGCAAGGCTGCATTCTCCAGTCATTTGAAAAATCCCCACTTTGCTGAATACAAAATATGGTGTGTGGAGAAGGAAGAAATATACATTGGAGAAAACAAATCCACAGCAGTAAAATAACAGAAGGTGAAGGGTCCATTCTGGGATAAAATAAGATGAAACAAAATGAAATAAATATAAAATAAAATAAAATAAAATAACCTCATGCAGGCAAAAAGAAATCTGTGAAGGCATATAGACTTACTGGGATTTTTGTTTTAACTTTGCCTGCAGGCACTTTTGAGCCCAAATAACTGCAGATCAGGGAATAACAGGTGTTTATTGATTTCTCTGTGGTTTTTTTATTTTATTTTATTTTATTTTTCTGCTGTAGTACTAGAACAAAAAGACATATGTATTCCATATGTAACACTTTAGAAAATAAAAGGTAACAGAAACATTGAACAGATGTGGAGAGCAGTGAGTGGGAGCAAGAATTGACACTCCCCCAATATAATTTAATATCTATAACTTTTCCCTAGATCCTCCCTATAAAGAAAATGCAACCCCCCAAAAAATCTCTTTTAAAAGACTAACTCAAAAAGTGATTGGGTGTCAATATTAACATCTGTGATCATGAGATTTCTTTCTTCCTTTTAAGTTGTCTCTTTAAATTAAGTATGAGAAGCATCAAACAATCATTCAAAAGCAATCAATAGCTGAGCCATGATGCTTTCATTTGAAGCATACAAAAGGAGGAAAGGGGTGTCATGATTTTGAAAACAATTTTTTCAAATGATCACTTTCTCCCCTTCATTCAATGAATACCATTAAGTACAGTAAGTCAGTCTCATTTACAGCTCAAATCTCCAAAGACAGAGACTCTCTGGGTGTATCTCTACACACTAGACATCATAGACTCAGTGCCAGGATATATGCTTAGTAGATATTCACACTTTACCCATTCAGTCAGGCTGGATTTCTCTAAGATACTAAATGAGCAAAATTTCTGAAAGACAGCAAATACACAAAGGAAATGCATGCTGTTTTTAGTGATGTTTAATTTTAGCAGGACTATTTCTTCATATCCTTCCTTTGTTTATTTCTAAGTCACAGTACAAAGAAAATGAAGCGGTCAGCTATTGGGGCAATAGAATGTAAGCTTCCTGAAAGACAACACTGTTGTTGCTTTTGTGTTTGCTTGATCTTTGTCTTTGAAGGTCCCCATTTCCATCCCAGTGACGTGTTCATTTTTGTGTGTGGTCCAAACCTGTGATTTCCTGAATTTAGAGAAATTGCAGGATGGAAACTCCCTCTATTCATGTACATCAGCAATTCATCTCTAACTTACAGTCTTACAGAGTCACCTAGAGCATTAAGTGATACAGTAAGTGACTTGTCCATTGTCACACAGCTGGTCTGTATCAGAGGCAGATCTTCCCGACTTCAAAGCCAGCTTTCTATGCCACAATCATTTTCACAGTAGGTACTTAGTAAATGTTTGGTCAGTTTAACTCAGCCAAACCTTTGCAAAAGAGTGAAGGGGAGAACTGTAAGTTGACTTCAGTCACCACATTGGTAAAAATGGAGAATAGATTTGAAATAATGAAGGAAACAGAAAAAAATGGGGGTAAGAGGCATGGTAGGAGTGGTATTTTTATGAACCCAGTTCAGATGTCAAATGGAAACTGTGTGAGGAACCTAGTAAAAAGCGGAAGGGTTCCTTGAGTGTGGATAGAGAGAAGCAACATGCAAGATAAAGGAAAAGAGACGAATAGAGTGGGTCTTGTGAAATTGGCAGGAAGCACTGTGTTTTCAAAGATGAAACAAACTTCTCTGAAAAAAAAATTTCCAAGAAAAAAAAGTACTGCTCCATGTGTCATATGGTGAACCTGAGCAGCAAATGAACTGTAGACGAGACTGATGGTGGACAGTGTGGGGCAGGAATGAAACAGTGCAGTGTCCTGCAAAGAAGAATTCATTGTTCGAAAATTACAGTTTCCAAAGACCAGTATTTTTCAAAGACTGCTGCAGCTGCAGTCTGCAGACGTAGATGAAAAAAAAAAAAACTGAGCAGGAGTCACATTCCCCCATGGCATGACCATATTTTCTATGGCCATAATGCGAGAACCATAAAGGGAGTGGGAGAAAGAAAGGGAGACATAAGGGCAAGAGGTAAATCCAAGACCATTCCAAAAAGAGAATCAGTGTTCTGCAAGGTTACTGAAAGGAATATGCCAGAGTTCTTATTTACCCATTAAATTATGATTATAAAAAATGATGATAGAAGATACCTATCCATTTTGAGGGTAGTGAAGATGCCAGTGTGCAGAGAGCAGTGGAAGGGAAGATGACTTATGTCAAGGATTTTTTTAATACATTCCTTCCAATCCTGCTGCAGTTTTGAAAAAAATAATAATACAAAAAGCCGCCTTCAAATTGCTCAGTGCCATACCAATTTCCTGTGCAGACCTGAATATTAGTATATGTTTTTCTGTGTCTCCTAAGTTACCCAAGTTACCTAATGCATGCACAGTGTGAAACATTTTTAAATGAGTTAGTCTTTATTGAATTATGATTTCCAGCAGTCACTAATAACAAAATTCAAATTGTTCCAGCAGACAAGGATTTTCAGAATGCTGGGAAGTCACCACGTCTTTAAGAGAGCCAAGAAGAGCCACCTACTGCGTGTGTGTGGTAATCGGTGCCTCTTGACAGAATACTTCAAATAGTTAATTAGATTTGCTAAAAAAAAATATGTACATATATATTATGTATACATACACATATATATGTCATTAAGAGTCAACACTCTGGGAGATACTTGATAAAGGACTGTTATTGGCACACCTAGGGTGTAGACAAAAAAGGACAGAAAAAAATAAAATTTTCTGGTTTTCATCTTGCTGTCTCTGCAGTCAGTACAATGCAATTAGCAACACATCAAAAGAAGGAGGGGAAGAACTTTTTTATTTTTTGGCCTTTATGACTTCTTTTTTTCTCAGGAATTCCTCTCTGCTTCTTAAAAGGTATTTTGCAAGTAAGAATTAATAGGGGCACCTCCAGTGTATCTGAGCTTACCTTGTCTAAGAACACCTGCAAACTGAATGTGTCCTATTTTGTTAACCATTTATTTTGTCTTTGCTGGGTTTTCAAAGGGAAATGTGATAATCCCACTGTTCTCTACTTGCTCAGCAGGGTGTTTAATCTAATAAAGCTATTACAGCTGAATGGATTAAAGCAACATGGAGCACCAGAAATCGGAAGATGTTTGTGAAAGAATTTTAACATTTGAGCTTGGTGAGTCCAGTCTTTAAAATACTATCGGGGAGATTAAAAAAACAAAGAGAGGACCTAATGTCTACTTTTCATTTTTCCTTTCCTGAGAAGTTGGTAGCAAGCTGGACTATTAGGACAATATTAATCTGTACTTAAAACACTAATGTCCTCACTCACGCTATCTTCAGACCAAATCTGAAGGTATTGGTGCCCACTCCAAGTTGCATCCTGGAAGATAGTGTTCAGGGAGAATAACAAAAAGTTAATGAAATTAGGGAGGAGCTGTACAATCATAGATTTATGACTGAAGGGTATGTTAGAAGTCACTTTCTCATTACACAGATGAGAGAACTGAAACCCTTAGGGAACCTGTCCAAAGTCACACCTCTATATATTTTTAACAGAAATTCTTAACCTGGAGTTTGTGAACTTGGACTTTTTCTCAATATATTTTGATAACTATTTAAAATAACTGATTTCCTTATTTTATAATACTATGTATTTTAATTTATACATTTAAGATCATTCTGAGGATTCTAGAGACTTAACCATGGTGACAAAATGGATCCATGAAACAAAAAAGCTAAGTACCCCTGCTTTATGTATTCAGATCCACTCAGAGCATCTTGGATAAAGATAGGAAAGAGAGAAAACAGGCTTTCATGAATTACATTCTATAGCAGACTTTATCTCTATAATCACATAATTGACTGAAAGGTGCTGAGCACACATGAGTATCTAAGGCCTATTTACAAGGAATGACTATTCCCAAGAAACTATATTGAGATATCTTCCAAGAAATGTATACCCAGAAAAGGAGGGAGCTTAGTAATGGTGAGAGGAAAAGATGATAACCCAATAAATGGCCCATGTGCTTCACTGATGTTTACCTGATTTCAAGGGGCCAAGATAGAAATCTCTAGGAGTCTATCTAGGTAGACCCTCTTACTCTTTTGAAGATTTATGGGAAGATAGAAACAAGAGATGCACATGAAGAAATGATTATGCATGGGTTGCAATTTTTTTTTAGTGGGAATATCCCTAGTCATGAAATAGCATATCCATTAAGGAAGTAAAGAAGAGTTGAGTGAGCCAGCTACCACAATCCTTTGGTTTTTTTTTTTTTTTCATTTCATGACATCATAGAAATGAACAGATAATCATCATGTTTAATTCATAGTCCTAGCAGAGAATCAGAAGAGAAACACAAACAAGGTAGACCAGGATAGGAAACAAGTACTGACACTGTCCTAGAGCAGACAGCAGATAGGGGCCTGATGAGTCATTGAATGATCTAGACCAAAAACTCTGCAGGCAGACTATCTCACAGAAGAAGTCAAAAATAGACAAGAGTTCCAAGGACTCTTGTGACTAAGAGATTCTAGTGATAACTTGGCGATTTGATTGAGAGAAGGGAAAATAAGGAAGTTGTGGTGATTAACTGTTCTTCTAGCAATAGACCTCAAGAAATGGTAACTGGTTCAGACGGTCCCAACATGACAAATAAGCTTAACAAACAATTATGAGAAACTATAATAGGAAAATTAGAGTTCATAAAGAAAAAAATCAAGGACTATTTCCTGCAAGTTGACAAAGAGGTTGTTTATAAGCTCAGTTCCTCCTTAATAAACATGAATAGCTGTAAATTTTCTATATAGAAAGAAGAGAGTGATGGAAAAATATAGAATGAAGAAAAGAAGGAAGGAATGAAGGAATGAAGGAAGAAAGGAAGGAAGGAAAAATAAGAAAGTAATCCACCAAAGAAGCTCCCATAGGAGAAAAAGAAAATAGTGCTGAGACTTAGAAAATAAGTTAACAAAGAAAAGTTTAATTATGATGAAGAAATGCTATTAGAATAAGAAAATCTCAGGACAAAGCCTCAAGAGAAAGAGTAATTTCATAATAATTATCACTGTAGGCCCAAAAAAGACAATGAAATGGCCACAGAACTCCCAAAGTGGTTAGAATGAATGGTTTTAAAATTTAAAAATTAAAATAAGGAGTAAAATTAAAGCTTTTAATGAAAACTTTGGGAAATGGAACTATAGATAGAATAGAAATTGAAAAACCTTAGAAACACAGTGAACATTTTGTAGGAAATATGGAAAAGACAGTACTTAAAAGACAATTGTCTTTTGTTGTATAATTATACAACAAAAAAAACTAGAAAAAGTTGAAAGACAATATAATTGAAATTATATATGAGATATCTACAATCAAAAAGAAGAAACCTGGAAGATATAAATCAGAAAGATGACCTAAAAATCACTAATATCTCAAAAAAACTATGATAAAATAAAAAAACCTGAACTCTTTATTTCAGAAAGTCATTAAAGAAAAATATCAGGAAGATTTGGGACCAGAACACATAATACAGCTTGAGAGAACACATAAGATACTTCCCAGAGAGGAATTCTAGATTAAACTCACCAATAAAAATATTTACAAGCTCTGGAAAATCTGAGATGAAAGAGAAAATAGGAAAATGCAAATATATATCACAGAATTCCAACCAAAATTAAATTCCAACCAAAAACTCACAATCAACAGGCAATGAAAGGAAAAAAATTAGAATGTGATATGTGGGAAAGTAAAAGAAAATGGTCTGTGAACAAGAATAATTTCTCATGCAAAGTTGAATATAACTCAAGAATGGGAGAAATGGGGGCAGCTAGGTGGCACAGTAGATAAAGCACTAGCCCTGAAGTCAAGAGTACCTGAGTTCAAATCTGGTCTCAGACACCTAACATTCCCTAGCTGTGTGACCCTGGGCAAGTCACTTAACCCCAAATGCCTCAGCAAAAAGGAAAAAAAAAGAATGGGAGAAATGGATTTTTAATAGAATTAATGATTTCCAAGCATTACTCAGGAGAAAATCAGATATAGAAGTACTTCATGAACCTTGAATTTATCTGAGTTAGCTAAGAAAGGATAAAAATTGAGATTGCAATAATTAGAGTGCAATAAAGTAGAAGAGTGTTTAGATCAGATAGAGAGGGGAAGAATGAATATTCAGTCAGAGCACAGAGTCAAGGAAGGTATCACATCTAGCAAAACAAAATATCTATGGATGGCTAATTATCAAGAAAAATGACAAAACCCAGTGGTTTGATATTGTCTAGGAGAGGAAGGAGGTGGGATAAAACAAGATTCAATTTGATTTTAAGTGTTACAAACTGCAATTATCTAGGACAGGTTTCATTTAATATAACATGATTAAATATAACAATCTTTGATAACAAAACAATTATTGCTAAACATCAATAAGCAAACAAAGACACAATATAGAGAACAATTTAGGATACTGTATTTATTTAAATTTGCTGCATAAAAGATACAAAGTAAAAACATAAAGATTCATACAAAGAGAAAATGAGGGGTCAGAATAGAATTTAGAACAATTCAGTTGAATCACAAAAGGAGAATTAATGATCATTATCATAGACAAGGCAACATTTAAAATAGGTAAGAACAAGATTGACAAGCACAGAAACTATTTTACTTACAGAACTACAGATAATTAAATAATTTCAGTACTAAATACTTATTTTTCAATGGCATATCACCCGTGTATAATTAAGAGAAAAAACTAACTATATTACTCAAAAATCTAGATAATAAAAAATATGTGTTGGTAACTTTGGCATAACTCTTTCAGGGCTAGGTAAAGCAAATAAAAAGAAATTAAAAGTATAGAAAAGTATTACAAAACTAAACATGATATACCTTTGGCATTTATTGAATGGGAATCTTAAGGAGCTTATCTTTTTGGAGGTTCTATCACATTATTTTTGCAGAAATTGATCATGTTATAGGGCCTAAGGAACTTATAATTCAATACAGAAAGATAAAAATGCCAAATTCATCCTGTGAAAGTCTTTTCATCTGGGTCCTCAAGGTTATTTCTCAGTGCATTAATGATGACCTGTCTATTAAATCCAGCATAGATACCCCCTTGAATCTTGGATAATTTACTCTGCTGGCTCTTCAAAACTCACAAAATTGTAACTATCTCCAATCTCCTTCTTCTAGGAGCAGGAAAGAATAGATGCAATAGAGACAGAAGCAAAAACACAGTTCTGGGTAAGAATAGGGACTGGCTCTGGGTGAAGGAGGGCCCAATGACTTTCCCCAACTTGAAGGCCCTCAATAGCATGTACTCTTTCTCAAAAGCCATAAAAAATGGAAAAATCTCTCACAAGGAACCTAATGTCATAGTACCTAGCTCCATAGTTAGAGACACTTCTCTATTATGTGGTTCAAAGACCAGAACCAGATAGTTATAGGATGCCTATGCCAAGTCTGTCCAAAGCAAATCATATAAAATAGAGTTCACATCCTCATACTTCTCTAAAGGCCGACTCCCCAACCTGTCCATGTGGGGAACTGCACCAATCAAACATGCTGACGACTATTTATCAGCCCTAGCCCTCCATTACCCCTGCCCAGATGGATTTGCAAGTCTCCTAAATATTTAAAGAACAAATAATTTCTATGGTACACAAACTATTCTATTCAAAAATATAGTTATTAGGCACCATATAAAATTCCTTTTTGAAGTAATTATTATGAAGAGGGAGGGATAAAGGAAATAATTCTATAGATGATAGATTGATTTAATTCAAAATTCATAAGAAGACATAGCAACATTTCCAAAAGAATATCCCTTGTAACCAAGTTGGACAAATATTAGAAATATAAGGATCATCTAGAAGTAGGAAAATATTCTCATAATTATTTAGATAAATAACAAAACTGACAGGAATTACATGATTATTTCAATAGATTCAGGTAAAGTCTTCAAAGAAATATAACATTCATTTCAATTAAAAAGAAAAAAACACTTTATTGTAGAGGAATAAAAGAATCTTTCCTTAACATGGTTAAAAACATTTCTCTAAAATCAAGGGTTAGTATTTTGTGTAATGGAAAAACATTGGAATTTTTCCCAATAAGATCAAGGTGAAACAAGGTTGCCCATTCTCTCCAGTTATTTGACATTATCCTAGAAATGCTAGCTACAGCACTAAGAGAAGAAAAAGAAATGAAGTGTTTGTTGGGAAATGTCTGTTATGTAACAATAAAATTTTAAAGGATCAGCAGGAAAAAAATTAAAATGCCATTCAGTATTAAGTTAATGAAAGAGGCTAAAAGCTTATTAAATTATTTGACATCTTGCAAACCAATGGATATTTACTAAGTATCTACTGTGTGCAAGGCTCTGTGCCAAACAATGATTATGCAAAGATATATTGTAAATGTTTTCTTCAAGAAGAGATTTAGAAGGTTCTGGACATGGCAAACCCCAAACCTCATAAAAATGAAAATGACTTTATCTTATTCAATAATAGGTGATAGTTTATTGACGTAGTGCTCATTTCAGAACGAACTGCCTATATGTAGGCAGAGCCTCAATTGGTTAAAAAAGTTCAAAATTAACAAATTAAATAGAAAACTAGAATAGAAAAATGCTAACCAGACTATAATGACCACTATAACAAGGAGACCAAAAGATTCAAGAGACTACCTTAATTAGCAAAAACAAGACCTCTTTATTGAGCAGTCATGGATAATATTAACTTGGAATACAAGCTCATTTGAAAAACATTATGAAGGAGAAGAATGGGAGAATACAGGGAGTATTATCCCACAAAATGACAAAAAGCAGTGAATGGGGAAAACTATTCTACAAAAAACTTGGTACAAGATATAATTGAGCCAAATCATCTCATAGCATTTATAGAAAAAAACTGAAAGAAGATCACAGACACCTGTGAAATGGAATAGATTTTTTTTCTAGCATTTCTTGAGTAATCAGTCTTCAACATTAAAGTTAGTGAAACTAATATTTTTAACTGTATCACTTTAGGATCTAACATACTGTAAAGAGGTAGAAATGATGAGGATAAAATTTAAAATTAAAAGAATGTCTGGACCTGATCAATTACATGTAAACAAAATTATGCTGGAAGGAACATGATTTCTAAAATACCAAAGGATAAATTTTCAAGGTAAAGATTCTGAAAGAATAGAAAATAATAATAAATGATATTTTCATTAAAAAAGCATAAAATGATCATCAACTACAAACCCAAAAGACTTCATTCTCATATCTCTCAAATCTTTGTAATAAGGGCCACACATATGTCAAGCATAACTGCAATGAAAATATAGAAGAGTAGGCAGAATTTCATGCACTAATTACTTTAGAAGACCATCTCTTTCTTCACAGTCACAAAATTTAATGAGCTGTATAGAGACCACAAGTAGTCATCAGTAAGTACTAAATAAGCACCTAATATGTCCTTAGAGTCTCTTCCTTCAAGAAACTTACATTCTATCAGGGGAGACATATAAATTTGTCTATGTAATTATCTACCTAATATATACAAAGTATTTGTATATGTGTTAGATGGATATAATATATTGCTTACATACTTTGAAATAAATATGTATAGAAGACTCTGCAGCGGGGTGGAGCCATGGTGGCAGAAATCAGACAGGAGTCTCTGTAACCTCCTCTAACCTCCCCTCAAACCAACAACATATGAAGCCTCTAGACTGATTCTGAAGCAAAAAAATCCACAATATCTGGAGAACAACACGATTCTAGAAGAAGATACTCTGGAAGAACCTCAAAACAGGTCTGTTTTAATGGGGCAAAGGGTGGCCTACTGAACCCAGACTGCAGCGCAGGGAGACCAGGGCAGGGAGCTGGAGCAGGGAACTGGAACAGGAGTCGGAACAGGAGTGGGAGCATTGTGCTCTTCACACACCTGGGAGTCTTCTGCGAGCCTCTTGGAACAATTTGTCCTGATTGTGGGCAGGTGGTTTGGAGGGTCTGCCTTTTGAGGGGGATAGATTGTGAACCACTGAACCCCTCATGGGCATCGGACCTAGCTGCCATTACACAGCACCTTAAAGCAATCAATCAAACAACAGGACTGATAAGCACCAGAAATAATTCAATCAGTGGAGCTGCCCAGCCCCTGACATAATTCAATCAGCAGAACTGCCCAGTTCCTGAAATAACTGAATCAGCAGAACTGCCCCAGGGCAAATTAAAGCAGCTGTCACACCTTTGTCCTAAACAGACCTCACACCTTTAAAAAAAATGAATAAAAAACCAAAAAGAGCTCTCACCATAGGCAACTTTTATGGAGAGAGGGAAGAACAGACCTCAAATCCTGAGGCCCCTAAAAGTAAAGCAACTCCAGAAAAAGCCCCAAAGAGAGACATAAATTGATCTCCACGTCACAAGGCTTTCTTTGAAGATTGCATAAAAAATCTTAAAAGAGAGTTAGAAGAAACATGGGGAAACGAAATGAGATCACTGCAAAATAAAATAGAAAAAATGGAAAAAGAATGCAATGAACAAAAAATGTAATTGGTCAATTGCAAAAGGAACTAAAAACAGTAACTGAAGAAAATAAGACATTAAAAATTAGAATCAAACAATTGGAAATGAATGACTCATCAAGACTTCAAGAATCAGTTGAACAAAAACAAAAAAAATGAAAAGATAGAGAAAAACATGAAATATCTCCTAGGAAAAACAACTGACCTGGAAAATAGATCTAGGAGAGACAATCTAAGGATTATAGGGCTTCCTGAAAGCCATGATGAAAAAAAGAACCTGGATACTATATTCCAGGAAATCATAAAAGAAAACTGCCCTGATATTTTACACCCAGAAGGCAAAATACTCCTTGAAACAATCCACCGATCACCTGCTGAAAGAAACCCAAAAATTAAGTCCCCCAGAAATATCGTGGCTAAATTCCAGAACTATCATACCAAGGAAAAGATATTACAAGAAGCCA
>JAJPUD010000143.1:888864-906665 GCA_023553655.1 Myrmecobius fasciatus
ATCTGCCAAGAGAAAGTCAGGAACTATATGAGCAAAACTACAAAACACTCTCCACACAAATAAAGTCAGATCTAAACAATTGAAAAAAATATCAAGTGCTCTTGGATAGGTTGAGCAAATATAATAAAGATGATAATACTACCTAAACAAATCCATTTATTTAGTGCTATACCAAACTCCCAAAAATTATTTTACTGACCTAGAAAAAATAACAACAAAATTCATCTGGAAGAACAAAAGATCAAAAATTTCAAGGGAATTAATGGGTAAAAAGCAAATGAAGGTGGCCTAGCTGTACCAGATCTAAAGCTATATTATAAAGCAGGGTTCATCAAAACCATTTGGTACTGGCTGAGAAACAGAGTAGTTGATCAGTGGAATAGGTTAGGTTCACAGGACAAAATAGTCAATGACCATAGTAATCTAGTGTTTGACAAACCCAAAGAACTCAGTTTTTGGGATAAAGACTCACTATTTGACAAAAACTGCTGGGAAAATTGGAAACTAGTATGGAAGAAACTAGGCATTGACCCACACCTAACACTGTATACCAAGATAAGGTCGAAATGGATTCATGATCATAAAGAATGATATTATAAACAAATTAGAAGAATGTAGGATGGTTTACCTCTCAGATCTATGGAGGAGGAAGGCATTTGTGACCGAAGAAGAACTAGAGATCATTATTAATCACAAAATAGATCATTTTGACTATATCAAGTTAAAAAGGTTTTGTACAAGCAAAACTAATGCAGACAAGATTGTAGGGGAAGCAAATAACTGGGAAAAACATTTTTACATTCAAAGGTTCTGATAAAAACATTATTTCTAAAATATATAAAAAATCAACTCAAATTTATAAGAATTCAAGCCATTCTCCAATTGATAAATGGTGAAAAGATATGAGCAGTCAATTTTCAGATTAAGAAATTGAAACTATTTTAGTCATATGAAAAGGTGCTCCAAATCACTATTGATCAGAGAAATGCAAATTAATACAATTCTGAAATACCACTACATGCTTATCAGATTGGCTAAGATGACAAGAAAAGAAAATAATGAATGTTGGAGGGGATGTGGGAAAACTGGGACATTGATACATTGTTGGTGGAACTGTGAACAGATCCAACCACTCTGGAGAGCAGTTTGGAATTATGGTCAAAAAGTTATCAAACAGTGCATACCCTTTGACCCAGGAGTATTTCTTTTGAGCCTATATCCCAAACAGATCTTAAAGGAGGGAAAGGGACCCACATGTGCAAAAATGTTTGTGGCAGCCCTGTTTGTAGTGGCTAGAAACTGGAAACTGAATGGATGCCATTAAATGGCTGAATCAGTTATGGTACATGAATGTCATGGAATATTATTGTTCTGTAAGAAACGACCAACAAGATGATTTCACAGAGAGGCCTGGAGAGACCTACATGAACTGATGCTAAGTGAAATGAGCAGAACCAGATCATTATATACAGCAACAAGATCATATGATGATCAATTCTGATGTACATGGTTCTCTTCAACAATGAGGTGATTCAAACCAGTTCCTATTGTTCAGAGATGAAGATAGTCATATACATCCTGAGAGAGGCCTGTGGAAACTGAGTGTGGACCACAACACAGCATTTTAACGCTTTCTGTGAATATTTACTTGCATGTTTTTTCTTCTTAGTTTTTTTTCCTCTTTCTAGATACAATTTTTCTTGTGCAGCAAAATAACTATAGATATGTATACATATATTGGATTAATCATATATTTTAAGATATTTAATATATATTAGACTACCTGCCATCTAGGGTAGGGGGTCGGGGGAAAGAGGGGAAAAATTTGGAACAAAAAATTTTACAAAGGTCAATGTAGAAAAATTACTCATATGTTCTGTAAATAAAAAAACTTTAAGAAACAAAAAAGAATATATTATTTCAACAATAGAAGTATGAAAACTCTTTTTTAAAAAAGAATCTATGGAGTGGGGGCAAAGATATTGTGGTTTGTCATTTCTTTCTCCAGATGATTTTATCTATCAGAAAACTGAGGCAAACAATTTTTTTTAAAAATTAAAAGCAGGAATAAAGACAACAGCGTTACCAGATCTCTAGCTCTCTTATAAAATACTAATCATTAAAACTCTCTGATCTTAATTTAAAATTGAGAAGTAGATTGATAGAAGAGACTAGGAAAGCAAAAACAAGGGCAAGGGCAAACAGACAGTGTCACCAAATGTTCAGGAAACCTAGGGGTTTAGGTATATTTATTTAACAAACCATGTTCTCTCTGTGTGTATGTATATGTATGTATGTGTGTATATGTATGTATATATACATGTATTATGAATTATAAATCAAATTCAAAAAGATTAAGAAACTGAATAAAACCACAAACTGGTTTTATACGCACACACACATATGTATGTATATATATACATATATACATATATGTATATATATTTTTACATTTAATCTGTATCATTAACACAAATCTAGACAGTTTTTCATTGTAAGTAATAAATCCCTCTATTGGAATAGGTTACAACTGATACAAACCTTCTAATCTTATACAATTTCCTTCCATGTTCTAGAGACTCTACCAAAATACTAGAGATCTACCATTAAAACTTTTAAAATACATACTAATAAACCAAAAACTTAATGCTTAAACTTCTGTTCCCTAAGTTCATTTTTCAAATCTCAGTCACCATTGACCATTAGAAATGTCAATATCCAGCAATATATATATATATATACATACATAATGCTACACATATATGACCATATACATTTAAAAGCAAATTCACAGAAGTAGAAGCAACCTCAAAAATTCATCTTGGAATATTTTCAATACGTTCCAGATAGGAAACTAGCTACTCTTTTTTTAATCTCAAACATTCCAAAAAGGAATTTTGTTAATGCCCATCATTCTACCATTATTATCAATATCGTGCTATCATTGTTATTAGTGGACATACAAGTAAAGCTTCATTAAAATATTCTTGATAATCAAAGATCACAGAGTCCTAAGGGTGATTATACAGCACCCCAATAGAATTTCCATCTTCTTTTCCCAAATATTTCCTTTTTTGATCTCAGTATTTACAATAGCTACCATTGCATGTTTAATTTAAGAGAGATTGGACCCCCAAAATAAATTCATTTTCAGATATTAGATATAGATATCTAGTATTAGTGAAGAGAGAATAAGATTTTGAGTAGGGAACACGGAGTCTTAGTCATGATTATAACTATTGATCAGAGTACCATTCTTACTCTTAATAGAACCATCTACACATGACAAATGCCTATATGTCAGTTCAAATTTCATAATATTATACTCAATACTCACTGAATGTCTCGAAGACAGAGTACAAATATCCTTTATTACAATTCATGGGAAATTTCTCATCACAAGCAATGACTTTCTATCACTATTTCCAGCTATAAATTTTCTTAATGTTATCAACCTATTAAGATGATGAGGTGTTTAAGAAATTCCTGTCCTGTGAAGATGAAAGGTTTCTCCAACTCACCTTTCAAACATTTCTTTTCCACTAGAAAAACCTTTGTCGTTACTGTAATCTCCCCTTCTCCCAATCTTCTTTCTGTTGACCTATTACAACTTAGGTTTCCTAAAAGTGAAGGTTCAGTTCCATTGTCATATCCTACAAGAGTAAAAAGCACCAAGGATCATAGCAACATATATATTTATATATACTGATGTAAAATATAGTCTCATAATGGTCAAAAATACATACTCTTCCCCATGATTCTGATGCCAGTGAGTTTTAAGGTAAGATTCAAGCTAAGCATATATGCTTTTAATCATTTACCTAAAAAATTGTTTTCTTAATTGAAAAGTTGTGCAGAAAAAGCCCTGCATCAGTCAGTTCATATTAGTTAATGGCAAAACTTAGAGAAAAGAATAAATAGCAGCTGAGTTGAGTCTACTTCCACTCTTTCCCTTTCCTTTATAATTTTTTTAAAATAATAGAAAAAATAAAAACTAAATTCAGACTAGTTCTGGGAAACAGCTACAAAGTTGTTTGTCAAACAATAATCAAAATTGTTTTTAAAAATCAATATTAATTTGAAAACCAGACAATGAATTAACAATTACCTTCAATTTGAGACAGTTAATTGGTCAATTGAATTGTAAATTGAAAGCCAGAGGTCTTAAGAAGGATGTGACCTATGTCTTTCTGGTTCATACCAAGTAGACATGACTCTTAACTAGGTTAACAAATAGTTCAAAACCAGATTCATGGTAGGAATTTTATCAGTGCAAATGATCTCTTATAAAAATGGGCATTAACTAATGCAGTGACTGTCTCTGCACAACTTTGCAATTAAGGAGTCAATCTTTTCTATAAGCTATTAACTGGATAAATGTTTAGTCTTGAGTCACCTAATCAACCCTACTATTTATTGGTATTATTGTAGTATAATATTTGAAAATAGCAACTGACCAGTGTTATAGATATTGTCCCAAATGGTCAAACTCTTATCATAGACTTTTTTCTTTTAATTCAAAGGTAAACTATTTAAAGGTAAATCCATGTCAATATTTCCAGAAATATCATTCTAACTTTTGCAACTTGGATATGGAAATTTTTATATTACAAGAAGAAATTGAATAGTCAACTATCATAAAAGTCTGGGATAAGGCTGGATGATCTCCAAAATACTTCTGACCTGTAAGATCCTATGAGACCCAAAGATATAAGATCAGACATCACACAGCCTGGTAGTCATCTTCTATCACTTGAAAGGGCAGCAAATGTTATCTGTATATCTGTTATACATTCAACATGTTGATGATCCAAAAGAAAAAAAAATGAGTGAGAGAGTAGCTATGTTGAGTAACAATAGAACTGGATTTATTGATTAGCCTTTAACCAACAATAATGTTAACAAATGATTTTTTTTTTGCTAAGACAATTGGGGTTAAGTGACTTGCCCAGGATCACACAGGTTGGAAGCGTTAAGTGTCTGAGACCAGATTTGAACTCAAATCCTCCTGAATTCAGGGCTGGTGCATTATCCACTGTACCACCTAGCTGCCCCAACAAATGATTCTTAATCAAAGGCAAAAGAGAGGTTAGAATCACAATCACAGACCTGAAAATGATTTCTGAAGTCATCTAGTTCAATTCTTATTTGAACAGGAATCCTCACCATGGTATCCCTGCTCTTTAGAGTCTCCATTTGAAAAACCTCCTGACATGGGAAACCTACCATCTCTCAAGGCAGTCCTTTCTACTTTTGTACAGTACTATTTATTGGAGGTTCATTCCTAGATCAAATCCATAACTGCCTCTCTCGATCACTTATCTCTTTCTCCTACATTTGCCCTCTGGAGCCAAGTAAAACCTTCTAATCTTTTTTGTCTATCTTTGTCTGATCCCTTATTAGACATTAAGTTTCTTAAAAGCAGAATTTGTATCTTAAATATTTTTATCTCCAGAAGTGCTGAGCGTAGTGTTCTTTACACAATACATATTAGTTAAATTGGATTATGCCTAGAATTTTCTTCAAGTGGAGTGTGTATATACACTCATATTATATTTCTAGATAATGCTTAGTTATGTATGTTAATGTAGGCTAACTGGTCCAATTGTAATATAAAACATTCTTGTATGTAAGTGACCATGCAATGTTAATTTTTTGAAGCCTTAAACATAGGATTTAATCACACAGCAAGGGAAAGGAAGGAAATATGCATTTATATAATGCCTACTATGTAGTAGGAATTGTGCTAAACACTTTACAAATTTATCCCCTTGAATCCACACAACAATCCTGCAAGGTAGGTGCTATTATTATACCCATTTTGCAGGAAACTGAGGCAAACAGAGGCTAAGTGATTTGCTTAGAATCACACAGCTGGTAAATGTCTAAGACTGAATTTGAACTCAGTTCTTCCTGATTCCAGGCCCAGTGCTCTATCTTTGCTGCACCACCTAAGTTTAAGATATTCTGAATAGTAGAGAATAAACTATCGTAGAACTTAAAATGAGAACTGAATACATTCTACAGGAAAATATTTATTAGATGTTAAAAATTATCAATTGGAAAATATTTAGTAGGTCTCCTTATATGCCTGGCACTGTGCTGGATGCTATGTGTTGTTTTATTCAGTCATTTTCAATCATGTCTTTGTGACCCTACTTGGGTTTTCTTGGAAATAATATTGGAGTTTGCCATTTCCTTCTCCAGTTCATTTCACAGATGAGGAAACTGAGGCAAACAGGGTTAAATGACTTGCTCAGGGTCACACAGCTAATGAGTGTCTGAAGCCCAATTTAACATCAGGAATAGGAGTCTTCCTGAAACTAGACCCATTACTCTATCCATTATGGTGACACCTAGCTGCCCCTAGGAACTATGTAGTACAAAATAAATAAAAGACATAATCACTGCCCATTAAAAAAATGTACAAAGATTTTAAAGATTTGTGATTTTGTCAGTCTGTGGATCCCCTCCTTCCAGTTAGAACCCAATTGTTTCATACCTTGGTAAAAGGTCTTCATCACATTGTGACCAATCCTCTGATCATAAACCTCTCTAAACACAATCATGCTGATTCTCTGAAGACATACTGCATTGCTGGACCACTATGAGTCCATTCCAACTTGTATAACTTTCAGAGGGTCACAGCACCTCAAATATGAATGGGACTACATTACATAATTTATCCAGTACATTTGAACAAAGAATTCCCTTTACAATATATCTGAGAAGTAGCCATTCAGTTTTTTTTGCTTGAAGACTACAGAGGGAAAACTCATTATCTCTTGAAGCAGCTCATTCCCATCTTGGAGAGCTGAAAATATTAGCAATTGTTTGCTTACATAAAGCCAAAATCTGCCTCCTTGCAACTTCTATACATTGTTTATCATTCTAGACTCTCCAGAAAAGCTGCCAAGGGAAATGGCTAATTCTTCCTCACGGGTCTTCAATGTGATCATTTGTGTAGTATTTTAGAGTCGGGATTTTTAGTATGCTGTAGACTAGATGACCATCAAAGTCTCTTTCTATTCTATAATTCTATTATTCTGGGAGATCTAGCACTTCTATGCACATGACAGCCATTCAGATATTGGGGGCATTATTTTTATTTGGGTTTTTTGGGAGGTTGGAGATTGTGTTTCGTTTTGCAAGGCAATCAGAGGTAAGTGACTTGCCCAGGGTCACTGTGTTAAATGTCAAGAGTCTGAGGTCACATTTGAATTCAGGACCTCCTAATTTCAGGGCTAGTGCTCTACTCACTATGCCACCTAGTGGCCTCCTCATTTAGATATTTGAAGGCAGCTACTCCCCCCTCCTCCCTCCTAGGTTTTGGGGGTTTTTTTTGTTTTTTTTTCCCCAGATTAATCATCCCCAGGCCAATATTCCTACTTCATGATCTTGAGGCTCTTCATTACCTTGTTTACACTTCTCTGGACTTTTTTCAGCTTA
This sequence comes from Myrmecobius fasciatus, assembly GCA_023553655.1. Classification (NCBI taxonomy): domain Eukaryota; kingdom Metazoa; phylum Chordata; class Mammalia; order Dasyuromorphia; family Myrmecobiidae; genus Myrmecobius; species Myrmecobius fasciatus. The sequence goes on from JAJPUD010000143.1 coordinate 896,314, forward strand.
CCAACATCCTTTCTAGAAGATTTTTTCAAACATGGGAAACAAGGCTAAGATAGAGGAGCAGAAGGAGTATTCTACCCGATCTCTCCCAGAATTCTCCTCCAAGCAACTTTAAAATAAGTTTAGTGTTCCCAGTGAAGCTCTGTTATAACCAAAATTCTTATAAAATCATATCAATCTACTTTTACATAAATCATAAAATGGAAAATTGTCATCCACAAGGATCTGCGTTTTCAATACTATATTGTCTTCTAGTCTCACTATGTATAAAAGTTTTGCTCACACAATAAAAGACCTTAGTCTGAATTCCCAGGCCCCCCCCAAAAAATCAAGATCATTATCTCACTTCAACACAAGCATTCACTCTGGATTAGAGATTCTATCTTGACCTTCATGTTCAGCAGATGTGGATCAGCAAACAAGAAGATGATGAATCTGCAACATCCATTTCCTATTCACAAATGCTCCTCAATGAGTAATTGTCTTTGTCTTTTGGCTTGTTTGGTTTTTGTCCAAGGGTGTGTTAGGATAACTGTCCAAAAAGCAAAAGGAAATTAGCATGGGTTTATTTGGGTTTGAGGGGTTAAGGGATTTTTTGGCTCTCGACTGAATTTTAAAATGGGAACAGTGAAGGTAAAAAGCAATCTCTTTGTTAGAGGCAAACATCCCCCAACATTTTTAGAACTATTTGTGTCTGTTTTGTTTGTGGTTTTTTTGTCATGAAAAATACTGCGTCATGCATTGTTCTTAGGAGCTATTGGTTTCTGTTAGGATCACTTAGCTCCACAACCAAAAAAAAAAAAAAGTAAATTACCTAAATCCAGATAAATGAGTAGAGGGAAGAGGAAAGGAGTGATATTTCTAATATGTAAATGATGTCATGTAAAAGCTCTCTTTTATCTTCAACTTCAATATTTGACTCTTTTTTAAAACTGTCAAAGCTATGATGTTCAACCTTTCTTTCCCTGCCTGCTCCCAACAGAGATAGGAAAGAAGGCTTCTTTCTGACAATTCAATGAGATTAACATCAGTACTTGAAGAAAGGGATCTTTTTATTTGTATATTAACTTAGGGTGAACTAAAACAAAAACAAAATATGTTACCCTGGAGAAGGGTAAATACTCCATTTTTTATGATATAATCATTCCCAGGTCAATATTCCTGCTTCATGACCTTGAGACTCTTAATTACCTTGGTCACTCTTCTATGGACTTTCTCCAGCTTGCTGTGTACATGGTGTGATTCAGTTTTAGCAACATATTTGATAATGTTTCTCCTGCAAGCCATTTAATATGGAGAGATATAATCTAGGTGATGGGATAGTTAGGTGGATTTGGAACTGTCTAACAAAATTCTAGAAGTAATCATTGTTGTCCTTCATTTTCCAAAATGACCAAAATGACATCACCATGTTAAAGTTGAGTTACAATGTGTCTATGATTGATAAGACCAATGAAGCTTGAAATACTCTTTTGCAGGTCATACATAAATAGTCCCTCTGAACATTTGGGGTAGCTTCTCTAGCTTTGCACATCTCATGTTTCTTCTGAGCTAATTCAATTTTGCTTTGTTCATAAAGCACAGCACCTTCTCTGTTGAGGGCACTCCATGCTGGGAGGTCCTATGCCAGTATCTCTCATGTCATAAATCAATTCTAAAGTTGTTAAGAGAGACCTTGAGAATGTCCTTGCCTCACTTTTTCTGACACCTTGTGAGTGCTTGCCTTGTGTGAGTTCTCCATAAGATAATCTTTTTGGCAAATATATATATATATTTATTTGGCATTCAAACAATATGGCCAGCCCAATGGAGTTATGCTCTCTGCAGTAGAGTTGGATTGTTTGATAGAGCTTGGTAGGCCCCAAAGGAAAATGTGTGAGAGGGGAGATATTAGACTGACTGCTAACCAACTCTGAAGGTCTACAGAGTCTCATTATTGTATACCTGGGAAACTTGCACAATCTGCCAGCACCATGCCAAGAAACTGAATCGCTTCCATTTTAATTGTCTTAGGAAAATTCTGAAGATCACTTGGCAGGATAAGGTTTCAGATACTGAAGTCTTTTTCTGAACTGAACTACCAAGCAATTCAACTCCAATGCAGGAGTAATCAGTAATAAATCACCTTCAAGTTGGAGTAAAATTTCTATTGATGTATTCCAGATATGTTTATTTGATTCTATGCTGTTCAACATTTTGTCATGTATAAACACTTTCAATAAAGATACAGATGACATGCTTGTCAAATTCATATATGATACAATACTTAGAGTGATAGTTCATAGTCCTGGATGCAGACTGCATAACCAAAAAGATCTTGAGATGCTTGGACAGTACCTGACTCACAGTAGAGGCTTAATAAATAACTCATCTACTTGTCTTAATTTCAAACAATGGACTAAAATGTACATGAGATTGGTGATTAGGGGAAAATGCAAAGTTCCACACTTGGGTTCAAAAAGTCAACTTTACAAATAAAGGTTTCTAATAAATACAGAAACACCAGTTCTTGTGGGGAGATCTTGGAGAATTTTAGTGAACAGTAAGCTCCAGATGAATCAATGGTGTGACATGACAACAAAAAAGTGAATGATATCTTTAACTGCATTACAAGAAGCATTGCATCCATGTATAACCTGTATCAAATGGTTTACTATCTTGGGAAAGGGGAAGAGAAAAAGGAAGAAAATCTGGAAATCAAAATTCTTAAAATGATAAAAAGTATTTTTCATATGTCATTGGGAAAAATAGTAAAATATTATTTATAAAAAAGAAGCATTGTATTTATAAGAAGGGAAATAATTCTGCTATATTCTGTCATAGCTAAGTAATATTCAAAATCTGTCTTTAATTTTAGGAAAGACATGGAAAAGATGGATAAGATGATAGGACTCAAGATAGGACTCATACAAGGAACTAGTGATGTTTTTCCCAGAAAAGAGAAGACTTAGAGGAGTGTGATTGCTGTCTTTGAGTATTTGAAGTATTGTCATGTTGGGGGGAAGGGAAAGGGAAAGGAAAAAATTAGGAAAAGGGAAAGGGAAAGAAAGGTAGATAAGCATTTATTAACTATCTGCTCTGTACCAATCACTGTGCAAAGTGTTACACAGATAATGTCTCCTGCTTAGTTTCAGAGTACAAATCTATGAGCAACAGATAAGAGGTTACAGAGAGGCAAATTAAGACCTAATGACAGGAAATTAATTAAATAATTGGAACTAATAAAAAGTTAAATGGTGTTTCTCAAAAGGCAGCTGGGTTCTCCTCATTGGGGGAGTATAAACAGAGTTTGGAAATCATCCAAACTTATTAGGAATGTTGGTAGAGAATGAACAAGATGGAATCTAAGGTTCTTTTAGCTTTTTGATTCTATGATTCTTTGATTTCTCCAAGAAGACTCTCTCACTTCTGCCTCTCAACTTGTTTTGGAAAAATACATATGACACATAAGCCATGAGGAATTTACAATGAAAAACTCTGTATCACAATGAAAAGAAGACTAAATCTGGGCTGAGGGAGAATTTGACTTAAATTATGGCTTTGCTATTTACTACCTGTTTGTAAGAGTTCAATTAAGTAAACCAATCCAATTACCTCTCCCTCCATTCAAAATAAGTGATACCATAATGAGATAAAAACATGCCTCAACCAATCAAAAACATTAGACTAAGTCCTTGATCTACTACAGTGGTGTTGCATAAAAAGCATAGTTGGATTGGCTGAGAAAACTCAGTTATGCCCTAGGGATTGTCTATAAAATAACAGCCAATTCAGACTTTTGTTTGGTTATTTTTCAAACTTGTCAAACTTTTAGTAACCCCAACTTAAAGTTTTCTTGACAAAGAACTGAAATGGTTTGCCATTTCCTTCTCCAGCTCATTTTACAGATGAGGAAACTGAGGCAAACAGAATTAAGTGACTTCCCTATGGTCACATAGTAAGTGTCTAAGGCTGGATTTGCACCCAGGAAGAAGAATCTTCCTGACTTCAGGCCCAGGACTCTCTCCACTATGTCATCTAGCTTCCCCAATTCAGATTTATTAAGAGGAAAAAGGGGAAAGCATTCCAATTAATCTCTAAGAAAAAGAAACAGTTGTAGGAAGGAAAAGAGTTCTAAGGCCTTAGACTTTTTCTCATTCTTAGTGTCCTCCCTAATCTGCCTTGATCAGATAAGGATCCAGAATCTAAGAAATTCAGAGAACTTCCCACTTTACTATCACCATCCTAGGAGCACAGTGCCTAAAACATAGTAGACACTTAATTAATACTTATTGATTGATTGTAAAAGAAAGAGTCAAAAACTTTGGCAGGAGGTGTTTTATACCATTTGTTCTTATTATACCATGTTAATAATCATCATTTTCTAAAAGCTAATTGAGTCTGGGTGATTAAATCATATCAAATGAAAATCACAACAGAAAGCATACCAGTGAGGGCTCAAAAGTATAACACATCAAAAAAAAATATCAACTTCATTTCCTCAGTCCTAGAACCCTGAAAAGAGATAATCAAAGATAAATTCTGGGGACCATCAGTATGAGTGGAGTTGAGATAAGGATACCAGGATAATATGTGTGTCCTTAAGTAGTATCATAGATTGCATGATGAACATGAAATCAAGAAGACTTGGATTCATTTTCTGTCTCAGATACTTCTATGTATGTGGCCCTCAACCTCAGTTTCCTCACCTATAAAAAAGGGATAATAATAGCACCTAACTCAATTTATGAGTATCAAGGGGGGGGAAAGCCAAGTGTTTTGCAAATATTAAAGTGTGGAGAGAGAGAAAAAAGAAGAAAGAAGAAGATGATGAAGATTATGATGATGAAGAAGAAGAAAGAAGAAAAAGAAGAAAGAAGAAGAAAAGAAGGAAGAGGAGAAGGAGAAGAAGGAAGAAGAGGAGGAGAAAGAGGAGGAGGGAGGGAGGGAGGGAACATATAGTCATATCTCAATAGATAGATCAATAAACAGTCACATACAGAAAGACAGACATAGATAGTAAAACAGACATACAGACAGACAGATAATTACTACCTCTCTGGACCTCAGTTTCTTTAAGTATAAAATGAGATAGTTAGACTAGATAATGGCTAAAGTCCCTTCCACAATGGTTCTAAATCTATGATCCAATTAATGACTCTTTTGGAAAAAAAATTACATCAGCTTCTGTGATAAATGCATAACTTGCTTACAATATCTCAAAAATAAATTCTCCTCTCAGACTTTTTCCTTTTGAGTTCACCCCCACATTAAAGAGTAAGATTTTAGAAAACCTAGAAGAAAATCATTTTGCTGCCTTGAAAGAAGTCACCAGAGGAATTTTTGAAAGCAAGCTGGAACTTATTTGCACAAGCAATTTCAAATGTCTGGATTTGAAGAAGTGGGGAAAGGGTAGGGGGGGAGGAGAGGGTGTTTCTAAGCTTTCAGTCAGATTCTATTTAATGTGCATGCGATTGCCTTAGCATTTGCCACAACAAGATCATCAAACAGAAAGCCAGAGCAGTTATGGCGAGAGCAGAAGTGTCCTAGCTGCACCCTGAGGTTACTGTGGGCTAATGTCAGCATAGTCTCTGGGACTTGGGATCCTCATAAGTACCTAATATAGTGGGCTTCTGAAATGTGGAAGGCACTCTAATTCAGCATGATACACCCTATCTATTGAGGAATAGAGGCCTGGAGAGCTGGAGAACTAACACCAAATGATTCAAAAATACACTCTCTCTCACATATACTCTCTCTCTCTCTGTCTCTGTCTCTGTCTCTGTCTCTCTCTCTGTGTCTCTCTGTCTCTCTCTCTGTCTGTCTCCTTCTCTCTCTCTCTCTCTCTCTCTCTCTCTCTCTCTCTCTCTCTCTCTCTCTCTTTCTCTTTCTCTCTCTCCACCCTTCCCTCCACAAGTACCATGAAAAGCTTTCAAAATATGGAGTCCTAGCAAAAAGTCAACTCAAGTCAGCTGAAGTGACCCTAAGAAAAAGTCAATTCATTTACTTCAATACACAGTGGATGCCTCTATATCAATCCTGAGCCTCTATAAGGTTAGCTACATGGCATAGTGTATAGAGCCCTTTGTCTGGAGTCAGGAAATAGAATCTTCCTGAGTTCAAATTTGGCCTCAGACACTTCCCAGTTGTGTGATTCCAGGGAAGTTACTTTGCTTTGTGTGCCTCAGTTTCCAACTTTACAAGACCTTTGCCCTATCATTTAAATTCTCTGAGTCTCAATTTCCATACCATAAAATAAATAACAAAAGAAAAAGGGCTTGTAATGACAATTCAGACCCAGATGAGTTATCCTTAAGGAACTAGACTTATTTCAAGTATAGATTATGTCACAAAATGGCAGGAACTTTGCAACATTAGATCTTACCTAGCAAGACGTAACTTGGTAGCTAGATACCTCAAAATCTGCTAGAGCATTTCCCACACCACAAAGGCAGATCTCAAAATATCTCTGAGAATTCAGCTTTAAACTAGAACCAGACCACAAGCAGAACCTATTACCCACAATCACCCAAGAATGCAACTGAACCATAGAAATTTAAGAATGTTTTTAACAGATATGGGTATACCAAATACACAACTTCTCCAAACCAAGTAGAATAAAAAAGCTTTCAACATAGAAAGATCTAGCACAATTCAAGTCAGTTCAGAAAGTGTTAAATATTACATTCTGGCACTATACTAACCACTGGACATGCACATAAAAGTAGAAAGGAAGCTAGTCCTGGACTTCAAGAAGTTTACATTTAAATGGGATGGGGGAAAGACAATACATCAAAGGAAACTAGAAAGGGAAAAGGAGAGGGACAGAGTAAGAAAAGAAGAAATTAAAATCATCTGGGAACAAAAAAAAATATAGACCATCCCCAGAATCCTATATGCTAATGGTAAAATGGGAGAAGCATGAGCAAGACATAGGGAAGAAGTAAATTGACAGTGTGTCAAGAAAAGAACTGAGGATCCATGTCGGAGGATAACAAGGAATATAGATGAGGAGAGATAAGACTGAGGGCCTACAAAATCAGGCAAAGGATTATAGACTTGGCACTCAGCTAACAGGTTATATCTTCATTTCAATATACATGATTTACAGAGAATTTTGTTTGAAGAAAATTTTGAAACCTCCATTTCAATCTTGCCATAAGAGGGATATCAATACCAATGAAGAATTTCTTTGATGAATTTGAAAAAAAAAGTTTTTAAGAAGTGAAATGTTTAAATGATTGCTTTTTGTCCACCTGAGACATGCATTTTTTATTAGGCATTTAGCTCTATGAATATCAGAGACATAATAAATTATGCAATTCCTTAGTGCCATATCTAAGATATTTTATATGCAAAAACCCTTAAATTAATGCAACTTTATTAGTGTTGCAAGTTTAAGTGTATAAATAGCCACGTAATAGAATATATTCATCAGGCTAACTAGTTTTTAAAACCCCTCCTAGATAGTCCTCTACAGCCATGTTTTCAAGCAAGCACAAGATGAACATTACTTATGTAACTACTAGATACAAATTATTCCCCATTACTATCCCTTTTGTCCAGGATTTCCCATCTACCTTCACTCTCCTCTATTTACTTGAGATGGAAGAGAGGAAGGACAAAAGGATAGTTGGATGAATGGACAGATGGATGGGTAGACAGGTAATAAATGAATATTACCTTACAAGGTGTGGTGAGAAGTTGTGATCATTTGAAGGCAAGAGAATGGGAAATATTGGGAGCCATGGCATTGTGTAAAGAGTGCTTCATTTTTGTTCCTTTTCTTTAGGAATATATTAGATCTTTCATTGACTTGCTAATAACCTATCTACCTTCTTCCTCAACATTCTCAGGAAATATTCTCAGAAGAAGGATGCTACTTGGGGAAAAAAGTGGAGTTTATAATAATACCTCTTCCTACCAAATACAAGTTCTGATTTTGATTGGTTCTTAGCCTCTACCACTATCACTGTTCAGTCCCTATTTTTTCATATTACAAAAGAGACAATAAACTTAGTTCCCCTTAATCTTCATCCCACTTCACTATTGTCCATGGATGCAAGACTTTTAAAGAGCACCAGTGATGGTGCTCTAATGTATTTCCCAAAGAATCAGAGAATTGAGCAGCAGAGAGCATACTATAGGGCAAGGTAGTCTCTCAGGATGAAATCAAATAAGAATACATTAGGGTTAATGAATGGTTTTGTGAAACTGACCAAATGGCTTTGTATATATTAATTTCATGATTTTCATATTGTAGGAATGACTGACAAAATGTATATAATAAGAGGGACCCAATTAAAAATATGTATAGGCTTTGTGATAAACTAAATATTTTGTGATGTAAATATTTGGATCAGACCTCAAAACAATTATCATCTTATATAAACTTAAAAAAACTTCATGATATTGGATAAAGAAGTCATTTGATTTATCTAATTTCAAACTAGTTCAAAAACAAATTATGTTCCCCATTTTTAAATGATTCCATTTGAGCAAATATTTTAATCTTAAATTATATATTTCTCTATGCAAAGTTTTTGTAATTGTATTTTCCTGACCCCACCATCACTGTCTTCCTTGTAGATATGTCACATAAAGGATCTATGATTTCATATATGATAACGTCAGGTACAGAAAATCTTCTGCCAAGAGGATCACAAGTCTATGGCTTAATAGATAAGTATTAAGAAGTTGCTTAAAATAGAGTCAAAATGATTTGACTAGGATCACACATAATCAATAAGCATCAGAAGCAAGATTTGAATCTGGATCCATTCTCCCTCCAAGTTGAACATTCTAATCCATTAAACCATACTGCTTCTAGAACTCAGGTGTACTATGATGATTAATTAGATAGTGTTTATAAAGCACTTTGAGCTCCTTAGAGAAAAAATGCTTCTTAAACAGAAGGAACCAGTGTCCCAGATAGATATAATGATCCTATGTAAATACAACCAACCTCCCATTTATAAAATAGACTCTCTAAATACACACATAACAAGCCATAGTTAGCACATTCAAACACCATAAAATAAACGATTGGCTTTTTTTCCCTTTGGATCATGCAGTTGGGACTAATTTTGTAAATTTGAAGGTTATCCCTAAATAACCAAATCCTCATTTGCACTGCTAACTAGCTCTTTAGTACATCTGCAAATAGAACATATTACATTCCTATCATCTAACAACTTTCCCATTAGCTACAGTAAATACTCTGCACTTTTGTTACCAATCAGTTCCCCATAGAGTTATGGGTTATAAGTTTAATCGTTTCATTTGCATATCCAGCTGAGGTAAATTAGAAAGTTCACCAGTACTCATTACACTTTATTGCTTTACAAACACAGATATCTGCTTTGCCAGGCCTGCTTAACCCTGACCTAGTAAAAGAAGAGACTGAAAAAATACAACGAGAAAATTGACACTGTGTTCTCTTAGCTTCCCATTTATGAACTAACCTCAATTTATCAAAAGAAAAAGGGAGAAAATAGACTTTTTGAAACACCAGCATCTTCCTTTAAAAAATGCCCACAAATGGGATTTGATTTTGGTTGGTTTTCCAGTTTAGATTAAAGATGACTTTAAGATTGCTTCTTGGTGACATTCAGTATAAAGCAGAGGTTTCACACCTCCATGTCATGGACTTCTTCAGCAATATCAGAATAAGGTTTGAAAATGCATAAAATAAAATACATATGATTACAAAGAAAACCAACCTTGTTGAAACAAGGCCATGAAAAGATTATGAGTTCCATGTTCTTGGAGCCCCTAAATCTATCCACACAACCGTTAATGGGTCTGTGAACCTCAAGTTAAGTCCTGGTCTGAGCAAAGGAACTCCATATATAAGAAATTCATATTTTTGGGAAAAAAGTGTTAATTACCCAAACAGAGAGGCAGGGGAAACCAACTTACTGTTATCTAATTTGGTGTAAAAGCTAGTAATCTTATCCCTTACAATGTAAAGGAAAAACCAAATTTTTAAGTTTCATTTAATTATAGATATAAGAGATCTTGGAGGTTATCTATTCAAATCAATTCAACAAATACTTATTAGGTACCTATTATGATACAAAGAGAAAAAGACAGTCCTTGTTCTTCAATGAGTTTATAGTCTAATGGGGTAATTTTAAAATACTAAAAAGGATAGTAAAAAACAGGAATGGTGGCCACCAGAGGGTTCCTGGAGGCAGGGCTGAAACCAAACAGACCTGCTATTGGAAAATGGTGAGTTACCTGGAAAGTTCAGATCAGAGCTTCTTATGAAGGAAAACTTTGGAAGTAATTTATTCTTTCATCCGATCAAAGAAGAGACAGAGACAGAGAGAGAGAGAGAGAGAGAGAGAGAGAGAGAGAGAGAGAGAGAGAGA
>JAJPUD010000143.1:906675-945202 GCA_023553655.1 Myrmecobius fasciatus
AGAGAGAGAGAGAGAGAGAGAGAGAGAGAGAGAGAGAGAGAGAGAGAAGGAAAGAGGGAAAAGGGAAAGAGGGACAGGGAGAGGGAAAAAAGGGACAGGGGGGACAGAGGAAAGGAAAAGGGAAAGGAAAGGAAAAGAAAGGAGAGAGGAAGGAAATATCTAAAAAATTATAAAAGCAGATTTGGAGTAGGGAGAGGCATTGGTAAGTAGAAGCATAAAAGTTTCTGATACATGACAAATGATGGTAAATATGTTCAGCTTCAAAAACTGTGTCAATCAGCATGGTTGAAATTTCAGGTGATCATCAGCTTAACCCGGCTAAGACATGATGTCAAAACCAATCCAAATATTGGGACATCCAACATCATTTCTTCAACAATTGCCAGATCCAAACTAAATGCTTCTGCTAGGATCTGTCTGGCTGTATATATCATCAATTTTCATTTTTTCATCCCTCTCTTTGTTTCTTTATATCTTGTCTGCTTTTCTTAATATGAACTAAAACAAAAACAAACCTGTTGGGCTGGGGGAGGTCATGGATAATAAGAGAGGTACTTAAAGGACTGGAGAAGTGTAAATACTCCAATTTGGAAGAGAAGAAAAGTTAAACTCTGCAAACTGTAGGCCAATGGGTTTAACTTCAAATATATTACTAAATGAATGGTATAGAAGTAAAAATGGAATAGCATACTAGAGAGACAAAAAGTATTTTGGAAAGGGCACTGGGCTTGGAGGCAGATTTGGTTTCATTCATTACAAACTAAAGCACTACAGGGTTATAAAGCAAAGAATATTGAATATCATGACATCAGCAATTTATGTTGGAAGGGACCTCTGAGGCCATTGACCCAATTTTACAATTTTAGACATGATTTTGCAGATGAGAAAACTGAGGTGGAGAGAGAATAAGTGACTTTTCATCCCTCTTTTTGCTTCTTTATATCTTGTCTGATTTTCTTTTAATGTTTCTTAAAGAGATTGAACATCACTCATACCCAGTAAAATTGAATATCTCTCTGGCTGGATTAGGGAGGAAAACTTTCAACACCCTCTGGGGGAGCTATGAGACCAAGCTAAGTTCTTCCAGGCTCTGAGGCATCACTTTATTAAAGAAAAATGGGCTCATCACCCAAGGTTTTCCCTTTCTGGAGAAAGGGAGCTCCTTCTTCTGGAAGAACAGGTTCATTATCAAGAGAAGCTCCACCATATTCTGGAGGAGAGAGGGATCCCTTCCAGAGGAGGAGCACCCTCCCTTTACAAATGAAGCAACAGAGATCCAGAGAAAGCAAACTATTTTTCCAAGACAAATAATTACAAAATTTGAACTTGGACTCTCTGTCTTCTGATTCGGTGATCTTTCCACTGATATGTATTACCAGTTTACAATTCTGGAATTTATTCTGGACTTGTGTGCAAATGACAGATGGTTCCACAAAATTAAGATCTGCTAAAATTCTTTGGAAGGTCAGGAAAATTCATCTTTAGTGAGGTCATATCCAGTCTCAGACACTTAAAAGGGTAGCTATGTGATCTTGAACAAGTCACTTTATCCTGTTTGCCTCAGTTTCTTCCTTTGTCAAATGACAGAGGAAAAGTAAATGGCAAACCATTCCAAAATCTTTGCCAAGAAAATCCCAAATGGGATTGCAAAGACTCAGACACAGCTGAAACAACTGAACGACAATGAAAAGAGTGTTCTGAAATATGCAAAACATATTACAAATGCTGAGATATTTTAACCTCACAACAATCCTGGAAGATAAGTGCTATTTTAAGCTCATTTTGCAGAGGAGAAAGCTAAAATGACTTACCCACATTTATACAGTTATGAATGTCTAAGGTCAAATTTGAACTCAGGACTTACTTCTAACTCCAATGCTTTACTACTGCACTACCTAGCTCCATTGCCCTCACAATTCCAGACCAATAGAAAAGACAATCCAAATTCTTCTCCCAGAAACAGATTTTCATCAGAATAAAAGGATGAGACAAAATATTACATTTATTTTTGGCCAACTGCCTAATTTTCAATGTATGATCCCTAGTTATCATTAGCCCTGCAATGAAATCCCCTAAGCTTTGGGAATAGGTCAACCTTTATGTTCCGGGCAACAAAAGACATTTAAATGCAAAATGGTAAACACAGCCAAAGTCCTCACTGATATGTTTCTGCATGAGACTTGGCTAATAGGCCATTATATAACTGCAAAATCATATTGCCGAAAGGGACCTCAAGAGGTTACCCCTTTGAGCCTCCTGCCAAACAGAAGTCCTCAACAGTCTAAACAAATGGTTGTCTCTCCTGGTCTAAAACATCTCCAGGGATGGCATCGCCTGTCAAAAACAACTCAGCCTCCATTTTGGCAGCACGGCCGCTAAGTGAGGATCTATAAGCCTAGGAAACTGATCAATACTCTCTGGGCTACAAGAATATACCATGAACATGTCTACAAGACAGAAAACAGCACCGACAATTCCCAGTGACCTGACTTTAAAACAACCCCAGTCCACCTGATGAAACATTTAATCAACTCAGGTAGTTGAAGCCATCATGTTCTAAGGGATCCAGGGGAGGTTTTCAGCAAAACCCATTGATTAGTGTTGTTTCGTCTTCTGAAACAATCCCTCTTCTCCACACTGAGAGGTTCCAGTTTTAATTCACTGGCAGAGTATGTCTAGCTAGTCCTATAATATGACTCCCAAAGAAATGGGGATTTTGTAGCTCATCACAAGTGTTTATATAGGGATTTAAAGTTTGTAACACACCAGTAGATAAGTTATCTCATCTGATTCTCACAACCACCCTGTGAAGCAGGTGCATTTATTATCCTCATCTATTGATGAAGCAAAAAGCAGTTAAGTGAATAGCTAGGGTTATACAGCTGGAAAGTGTCTGAGGCAAGATTCAAATTCAGGTCTTCCTGACCCCAGTGCAGTGGTCACTAGTAGCTCTCTTTAAAGACTGAAAATATGTTTTAGTCAATTGGGTTTATTTTCAGAATCATAACTATCAAGTGCTGGTACTCAAGTCAAATAACTAAAAGCTGCCTACTGCAAGTAATAGCCAAAGCAGATACCCTTGAGATTCTTTTTTTTTTTTATTAAAGACAAATCCACTTAGGGAATAGAAAAGGCATGTCAAAGTTTAGGAGGCAAACCCCTTAGGGAACAAGATAGAGACGCTGCTGCTGTAGGACAGGCTGTTGCTCAGAGAAGAAACTGAGCCAGAGAGGAGCTCTTCTGGGGGATATTCAAGATTCTGGAAGAAGCCTAGTATCATGTAGCTTGCAATTTTTTTTAATTTTATTTTAATAGTATATTATTTTTCCAGTTACATGTAAAGATGGTTTTCAACTTTCATTTTCGTACGATTTTGAGTTCCATCTTACATTCTGTCTGTGGTCAGTGGTGAGATGATGAATTTAGATTTATTTTTCAGTAAGTGAAACCAGTATATAAATCAAAATTGAGTGGGAGATTCAGGTTTTCAGCTACTGCTTTTGAAATTCAGCTGCTAAAATGATATGGATGTTGCTGAAAGGTTTCCAGCAACAATCCAGCAACAAACTATCTAGTTGGAATTTTGTCTGTTCCAGATTTTCATCTTAACATCATGCTAATTGTTTCCCTCCAATCAAATTCTTTCATCAGTCATATAAGGAAGGAAAGCTTATTATTTCCTTCCATTCAAGTTCTTTTTTTTAGAGTAATGTGGCAGATTGGTATTAAAAAAAAAAAAAACAAACACAGATCCGTAGATCAGATTAGACCTCTGAGGTCATTTAGCTCCATCCACCTCTGAAAAAAGAGTCCCCTTTCCAGGCTGGGAAATGTTTATTGGTTAGCTGACTAGCATACTCAACAGCAGGTCATTCAGTCATTGTGTGAATGAAGACCTTAAGTGAAGGGGACAGAAAGTGAACTTGTCTTTCCCATTAAGGCTCTTGGATTTCTGGGGCAGCTAGGTGGCGCAGTGGATAGAGCACCAGCCCTGAAGTCAGGAAGACCTGAGTTCAAATGTGGCCTCAGACACATAACATTCCCTAGCTGTGTGACCCTGGGCAAGTCACTTAACCTCAATTGCCTCAGCAAAAAAGAAAAAAAAAAGGCTCTTGGATTTCTTTAATACAGTGTTTTATTGCCCTCTTTGAAATGTATGTGCTGTTAAGAGAGAATTAGCACCTTTTTCAGGTCTGTTATCTACCCTTGGTGTCCACCTTCTCCCAATTCTCACTTGTGGCTCCAAAAGTTGCTCCAAATTGTACAGTGGCCATACCCTGGTGAAACTATGTTGGCTGATGGACTAAACCAGGTTGACAGTAACTGACAGACCTCACAACTATCAGTGGGTTAAGGGAATGTCAACCCCAAGTATATGAAGACTTCCCCCAGCAAAATGGATAAATGAGAATAATTTGTTCCAATTGACATGAACGGAGCTGCAGCAAGTGATATGGAGCACTTAGAATTGGGTCAGACATCAAAGGCACCATGGTAATCTACTGAATCCCCAATCATCACCAGTCAAATTGACTTTTGTCCTGCCACTAGACCTCAATGACTTTGGAAGAGAGGATAAGGCTGAATTTGTGCAACTCTACCTCATTTAAATCCAACTCACATGTCAGATGCCTTCAAATGAAGGACAAACAACAACCTTCTAGAGGGAAAGAACTTTTTATCTTTAGGCTTGAAGTCTGTTGCATTGCCTTTGTTTCTTATTCTGAGTCATTCATTCTGCCATCACAGACCATAAAAACTGTTTTTCTAAGGAAGTAACTATCCTATAAGTTGTTCCTGTTTTTACTTTCATTATACAACAGGGTTCTTCCCAAGAACTCTGTGCTATAAAGGTCTAGTTGGTTCCATTTCAAGATTGCTGCCATTACTGCATATTATCACAGAGATAATTTGATAATGTTGATTGAGAAAGAGCAGGATCTGAAGTTAGCAATCATGGCTCCCACTATGAGTTGGAGGATGTGGGAAAAATGATTTAAACTTTCTGTTTCATCTTTGGTCAAGTGGGACAAATATTATATAACCCATCTAGTTCATATATTTTACATAGCTTGAATGAGCTACATTATATGAAAATATCTTGAAAACTGTCAAGTGCTATACAGATATAAAGTATCAGAGGATGTCTGAATGAAGTATGGTCAATTATATACTATACTCTGATACCTTACTATGGTGTGAAGGTGGACCTTGGTTCTAGGTGGGTATAGAAGAAGAAAATAAACTCTGGTAGATACTTCCACATCAGAAAGGCTTTTAAATATGGTATGAAAGAAGCTAAGTGACTTGATGTCAGGGAAACAAGTTCAAATCAGTCTCAGACACTGCTACTTCACTTCTCTGCCTCAGTTTTCTCATCTGTAAAATAAGGATAGCACCTACCTTCCAACATTGTTGTGAGGAAAATGAGTCAATATTTGTGAATATTTCAAACTTTAAAGCACTATGTAAATCCTAGTTATTATTAATATTATTAGCTTTCATCTGCTTTCTGAGATCCAGTCTTACTCAATGGAAAGGGGGCTCATCACCAGCAAGCTGACTGACTACCTTTGATGAATTTTTTGGTCATGGTATCATGTAACATTTCTGGAAGACCAATAGTAGGTGAAGATAGAATGGGTTGAGGTTTTGTTTGTTTTTTTCCTAAGGTAGTAAGTAGTACAGTTGTTTGTTTTTTCAAAGGTAGTAAGTCTACAATTGACTAGGAAAATAAAGGGAGAGACATGACCCATCTTTCCACCCCTTCAATGGTTGATAACATCCAAGGGCATCAAGGCACAGTACCCCTGATATTATTCCATAACCCCTAATTTGAAAAACACTGGTCTAGACTATGAAATCCCATTAATTAGAAAACTTATAGAGTTTCTCCAGCATTATGCACACACATGTGCATCT
Organism: Myrmecobius fasciatus; assembly: GCA_023553655.1. NCBI lineage: Eukaryota > Metazoa > Chordata > Mammalia > Dasyuromorphia > Myrmecobiidae > Myrmecobius > Myrmecobius fasciatus. The sequence continues at coordinate 912,598 of JAJPUD010000143.1, forward strand.
TGGGATAAACATTGCAAATGAACAAATGAGTTGGGCACAAAACTGAACAGAAGAAGAAAGGGCTTGGCTGCCTTTGGAAAACTGAAGCTATTTTAACAACCCTAACCTTCTCCTTAAAAAGAAAATTCATCTTTTTAATATGGATGTCCTACCATTGTATGACTGTGAATTCTGAAACACTGCAGTCTACAAAGAATTAAAAATGAGTATCTCCCAGAGGGAGTAGAGACATGGGCATAAATAAGCTGAACTACTTGGCAAACAAGATATTATAAAGGGGAAAAAGAAGAAAGGATGCCATCAAAGAAATGTCTGAGTAAAAAAGGATTTGGGGTCAGTCATATAGTAAGGAATTCACAATGGATGATCCTTGTGCTCCACTGGAGCCTTCACACTGATGAGAATGAGAAAGGGCCCCAGTACATCGAGTAAACCCCTTGTGAGCAATTTAGGAGGGGCCATGGAAGAGTCACTAAGGAAGGGTGGGAGTAAATGGATTGGCATCTGCACTGATGGATATCATCAAATACCCATACCAATTAGATAACAGATCCATGGAGTAGGTCAATATAACAAAATATTATGGCATGGTTAAAAAAAGGCAAATATATATATATATATATCACAAAGGGAAATATAAAAACACCTATATGCTATGAAATACAGTGAAACCATCCAATTTAAATGTGTGTATGTATATATGTATGTATATATATATATATATGCATATATATATATAAAGCTCACCACTCACCCATTCCTTGCTCTCATCACCGCAATATTCATGGAATCAAATTTCTTGTATGTCATAATTCTAACTAGCAATGAGTTAAATTAACCAAAACCTAGGTAGTACTACAAACTCATCCTCCTGCAAATATTGAACTAGCTACTTTTCCTCTCAGCTTCAGAGAGAGAGAGGGGGGGGGGGAGGGAGATTTCAAGGCAAAAATAGACATTATTTCTGAATCACAGAAATGAGAAGTAATTAAGTTGCTGTCCATTGTACTACCAGATGGGATTTTGCAGGTGTTACAGGAGAAAGAAAGGACAGTTTCTTGGCCTTCATAACTCTCTATGTCACAACTGATCATGTTTGATAGCTGTCAAGACTACTCTGGTATGTTTCACTACACATGTGGAATGATAGGGGTAACACTGGCTTGACACACTCTTTCTCCCATAATCTTTGCATTTTCCTGCTGTTTCAGAATTTTCCAAAGTCTAATTCTTCCTGCCCAGTTTCTTATTTAGCTCACTTCCCTCCATTTCAGAAATCCTTGTAAGATTTCAAATTAAAAATTCCAATATTATATTCTGAATATAAATCAGGAGGAGGAAGAGGAGAACAAGAAGAAAGAAGAAGGAGGATGAGGAAAAGGAGGAAGAAAAAGAAGAAGAAAAAGAAAAGAAGAAAAGAAGAGAAGGAGGAGAAGGAAGAGGAGGAGGAGGAGAAAGGAAGGAAAGAAGGAAGGAAAGACAGATAAGGGGGAAAGGGGAGAGAGAGAGAGAGAGAGAGAGAGAGAATGAATGTCTTAAAGCGTCACCTAAATGACAGGGTATTCTCTTTCTATCACTTTTATTTTCAGGTTAAGAGATTATTAACCTGGAACTTGGGGTGGATGAACATCAATTATACCAACAGAACAGATAAATGAAATTCAAATTAAAAATTAAACACACACAACCATTCAGACAGCATAAGACTTCTAACAGGATTTTTAATCGGAAAAATGAAGAGTAGACCAGCTTTCTCCATTGTAATTGTCACATACATTGAATAAGGGGGGAAATGTATGAAAGGATATAAACCAGTTTTTTTTTAATTAAAGTATAAAGAGTAGACCATAATGACCTCTTACCTGTATCTTTCATTTCACAAATATGATTATGACAAATCTATTTTAATTTCATTGATTTTGTGGCTGTCCTTTAAATAAAAACACTATTTCTGGAAATTTGTTTTATTTTTTATTAGGATTCAAGTTAGAATAGCAAATGAGCTCATAGGATCACAGATTTAAAGCTAGAAGAGATATTACTAAAGGTCATTTAGTGAAGTGTTGCAATGCATAAGCCACTGGAGTCTGGAGCATTGAGTTCAAATCTGGTCTCAAGCACATCCTAAAAGTATGATCCTAGGCAAATCATTTAACTTCTGTTTGCCTCAGTTTCCTCATCTAGAGAATAAAAATAATAATAGCTCCTACCTCCCAGGATCAAAAGTTTATAGAGTTTTTGCAAACCTTAATGCATAATATGGACACTAGCTATTATTGTTACTTTATAGATTAAGAAAATGAAGCACAGAATGGTTATGTGACTTGACCTACACATTAACAGTTGGACAGGATGTCAGATATCATCTAGTTTAACCCCCTCATTGTACAAATAAGGAAAATGAGGCTTGGGGTGTTATTTAAGTTACTTAAATTTGTTCAAAGTCACAGAAGTAGAGTCCATACCATGTCTCCAAATCTCACCCTCTTTCTATGGCATTTAATCATCTCCCTTTCATCTTTGAGCAAACTGAGGCAAACAGACTTGCCCAGAGTCACACTGCTAGTAAGTAGTTGGGGCTAGATTTGAGTTTTCTCAACTCCATGCCCAGCATTCTATCCAATGTGTCACCTGGCTGCCCTATACAGTAAGGAATAAGCAGAATCAAAATGGAAAGAGTAATAGATTTGGAGTTAGTTAGAAGACCTATGTTCATATCTCAGCTCTCTATTTTCTGCCTGTGTGACCATAGGCAAGTCACTTCATATTTGGGAGCCCCAGCACTTACTACAGTGCCTGACCTACATTGGTTCTTAATAACTACTCCTTGTCTTGTTGTTTCACGAATTATAAATGAGAGAATTAGAGTAGATAGACTCAAATATTCTACTTTTAAACCTGTGACTGGAACACACAAAATAAAGATAGATGCTGACTTATTTAAAAATTTAAAAAAAGATTATGAGGCTCCTTCCAACATTAAATATTCTGTATTTCTGAAATTACATGATCAAGGAAGCTGAAAAAAAAGGACTTTTCTTGGATCCCAGGCAAATGCACAACTGGATCAAATAAATCAAATAAACTAAGTTTAATTTTAGGAGATCTCTCTGTACCCCGCAACTGACATAATCATGATTTTGTAGGTCATTGATTGCCTGTCTATCATGTCCTGAAATAACCCAGTGCATTAACTCTTTCATTAATTTAAAAAATAGACTATTAATGGTAGAAGAGTAGTAAGGAATAAGCGTATGTGGATTTGAATCACTTGTAATTAAGATTAAGATACCTACTTCCTATTTCCTAAGTGAAATTATTTACTCTTTCATAGATTTATCAATTACCTTTTCTGAACATTCTAAAATCTCTCCAGTTCTTTCCTCTGGCCTCTGTATTAACTAATTCAATAAGGCAAATACCTATTAAATAACCAATATGTGTAAGACTGTGTTTGGCAATGGGAAAATAAAGTTCAAAAATAAGGCAATACCTGCTTTAAGCACTTATATTTTAATAGATCTTACATTGGCAAATAAATACATAAAGATAATATGCTTTGAAGGAGAGAATCCCAAAATTTATAGGGGTCAGAGAAGACTTCACAAACAGAGGAGCACCTGAGATGGAACTTGAAGAAAGTTAAGGATAATCAGAGGAGGCATGAGGAGGGATTGTATTCCTGACATAGGCATAGAGGCATGACTTAAATGTACAGAGGTAATAGGATGTTGAATTTAGGAACAACTGACTATAATATAGAATTCAAGAAGGGGATGAATATGAAATAATACTGGAAAAGTTGATTGGAAATAGTATAGATCTGAGATGAGGAATTGTCATATCATATCCTAGAGGCAATAGGAAGATACTGAAGATCTTCGAGCAAGAAAGTGAAATGTCTAAACATATACTTTAAAAAGATTATTTTAGCAGCAATATGAAGGTTGGATTGGAAATGGAGAATTTATTAAATTACTAAATTTGTAAAATTTAGTGGTAATAAGGACCTGAATTAGTGTAGTTGCTTGACAAGTGAAAAGGAAAAAAAAAAGAAAAATGGACTAGGGAAACATTTCAAGTGTAGAAAATATAGCATTGTCAAGAAAAAAAAACCTACAATTGAACAATAACCAAAAAAAAAATGAAACATACTGGGAAAAAAACTGCCACAACAATGCAATTCTTGCATAAAAAATAATTGAGAAGTTTACCAGCCTAAGGCTCCTGGTGCTGCTATCTTCAGTCCCACATTACAACTTTTCCCAAGGTTGGTTCTGAGTATCTTATACAGATTGCCATTTAGTCAACAACTTTTGTAATTAATCCCTCGAAATTCTAGAGGATACTTCCACTTCCTCAATAGGATGAAGTTAATGAGTCAGATCAGCTCTGAGACTTAAGAGAAATGACCAGAAATAACTATAAAGTACTAGGTGCTCCATGTAGAAGAGTATGGAGGAATATGATATTATAACTATTTAAAACCCTTCAGAAAGAAATAGGGAGCCAATAGAATGAGTGAGGAAAAGGCAGAGAAAAGACAATTCCAAATATACATATATTTGTACTGTGAATACACATATATACCAAAGAGCATGTCAGTATTTTTAAAAGATACTTTAGGCAAATTGCAAAAAGATAGCTAATAACACAATAATAGAATGATACTTGAATATTCCTGTCTCAAAGCTGGCTAAATCTGCTATTCAAAGGTTCTCTGTAATTCCTTAAGGGTCCTATTCTAATCTGGTCATAATCAGAATATCCAGGTTCATTCCAGGCACTGAAAAAATTCAATCTGAAAAAGGTGAATAAAGCTCTAATGCTTAGAATTACATAAAGTGAAAAAGAAAATCCAAGTACACAATGGTCTTTTAGCATGTCCCTGCAACTATGTACCAAGTTCTTACTTTATCTTTATTATTGAAGATAGTAGATCCCACAGAACTCGGGAGCCAAGAAAAAATAAAACAGGCAAGAGTTTGGGGAGAGAGAAACAAACGTGTTAGACTTATGGAAGGCAAAGGACTTAAAAAAGGAAAGAATGAGACAGAGAAAAAGTATATATAAAGCCAGAATTCAGGGTGGGGGGATTGGGGGGGGCAGAGTAGAGAAGAGCAAATATAAATATGTATAAAAGCTAACTGAGAAGATTAAATGAGCAGACATTCTAAAACACATAGACCTCTATGTAGACCTACATAGAGTAAAGATCAAGGAATGAAATGAAATCTATTTCACTTTAGGTGATTCTAAAAAGTATTTATAATCATGATTTTAGGTAAGAAAATAAGGAAAGCTGATACTATTAAGAAACATAAAGAAATTATATTATGCCTAAAATCATTTAGATGGTTAAAAAAATTACTATCCTCAAATATATGTATATGTATATGTATGAGTGGATAATATAAACATATGCATATATGCATACATATTTATGTATATATACATATATTTGTATTGTAAATAAACATATATACCAAATGGCATTTCAGGGTTTTTTGAAAAGATATTTTAGATAAATTGCAAAAAGGCATAGCTAATAACACAATAATAGTATGATTCTTGATTATTTGTCTTAGAGCTTGCTAAATCCAATAGACAAATTTTTTAAAAAGAGAAAATTATTAAGTTTGAATGACTGAATCATGACAATGTCTAAATGTGAATATTAAAGAATATAAATTTTGAGCATTTGACAGTGCCTATACAAAAGCTGATCATGTCCAAAGAAATCACAAATATAGAAAAGCAGAAATAATAAACAAATCCTTTATTTACCTTAGGAATAGTGGCTGAATCTGTGATTTCAATGTTATAGGGAACTTCCATGTGAGAAAAATTCTCTTTACAACCGCAGAAGAAATCTCCTCTGCAACTTATAGAGAGCTACCTAAAGTGCCAAAAGATTAGTGAATTGCCTAGTCTCAGAGACTGCATGCATCAAGAAGCAAGATTTGAACTGACATCATCCTGGGCACAAGGTAAGGACATAATATAATAAATACATAAATCGATGAAAGAAATATGTACAAAATATGTACAGACACATAGAAATTAAGTAATGATATCCTGAATAAGGATAAAAAAAATAAATTACAGAAGCAATGTATAATTATGTTTTTTAAAACAGCTATAATAATGGAGCAAAATACTAAAACTTATGGGAAACAGCTAAAAGTCTACAGAGGACAAGTCATGTCTCTGAAAACAAATTTAACAAAGTAGAAAAAGAGAGAATCAATAAACTGAGTGTGCAATTAAAAGTACTAGAAAATAAACAAATTAACTATCTTAAAACAAGGACCAAAGAAATTTTCAGAATTAAACAGAAAATCTCAAAAGTAAAAAGTAATGCAGAACTGATAAATAGAAATAACAATTATTTCTTAAAAATTTATAAAATCCCCAAACTGCCAGTGGAATTGATAGAGAAGAAAATAAAATTACCAAAATAAAAATATGAATAAGAGGTTACAACAAATGGAAGAAATAAAGAGAATTACAAGAAACTGTGATACAATTAAATGCCAGGAAAAAGAACCTAAAAATAATTCAGATGATTTAGATCAGTATCTACAAAAATATAAAATACCCAAATTCACAAAATAATATAATAAAACTCTTAAACAACCTCAGGAAAAGCATTAAGCAGGCCATAAATACCAAAGAAAAAATTTCAGATTTAAACAGATTTACAAGTAAATTTTGTTAAACATTTAAAGAGCAATTAATGCCTGTAACAAAAAATATTCTAAAAAAAAAAATCGAGACATAGGGGGTTGTACCAAACTTCTTTGTGAAACAAATATGGTTCCAATACCCAAAACAGGGAGAAACAAAGAGAAATATAAGCATTTCATGAATAACTACTGATACAAAAAAAATTTAATAAAATCCTTGTAAAGAAACTATATCAATATATGTAGGCAAATAATTTGTTATAACCCAATTAGACTCATACCAAAAAAAAGTAGGAATGGTTCAACATTAGGAAAATAATTAGAGTAAGTAATCTTATAAATAACAAAAACCTTAGGAAAACATTTAAGCAAGACATAACACTGATTTATGTAACCACTATGAAATGCATATATATATATAATTTTCTTCTCTCTCTTTTTTTTGGGGGGTGGGCACTGAGGCATTTGGGATTAAGTGACTTGCCCAGGGTCACACAGCTAAGCAGTGGTAAGTGTCTGAAACCAGATTTGAACTCGGGTCCTCCTGACTTCAGGAATGGTGCTCTATCTACTGTGACACTAGCTGCCCCTATAATTCATTCTTAATATGATCAAGTCCTGCATCTAAGGTCAAAAGCAAGCATTGTTTGCAATGAGAAAATACTGGAAGCTCTCCCAGCACAAATAAGGATAAAACAAGGATGCTCCCTTTCTCTGATATTATTTGACGTAATTCTAGAAATGCTAATTATAGCAATAAGGCAAGAAAGCAAAAATAAAGAATAAATCCCAACAAAGAGAAAACTAAATTATTTGCAGATATTGTACTTAGTAAATTCCCAAGAATCAGTGAAAACATTTATTGAAATTATTTGCTTCAGAAGAGTAACAAAATACAAAATAAATTCAGAGAAAGAATCAGCATTTGTACATAGTTCTTTAAAAAATTAGGAAGAAATTATTAAAGAGATCTGCTAAAATGCATACAAAATGCATACAATTATCTGAGAATTAATCTATAAAAGACCTATGCAAAACACTATAAGATACAAAGTACTCTTTTCAGAAATAAAAAAATGAGATATATTTGCTGGTCATGATTAAACCATGTTATTATGATAAAAATTATATTATCGACATTAATTTAAAGTTTTAATGATATAGCAATAAACTTGTCAATAAGATGCTTCATTAAATTTAATCAAATAATAACAATATCTATTTAGATGAATAAAAACTAAAAAGTAAAAGAAAATACAGAAAAGAAAAAGGAAAAATATAAACAATGGGAATCTAATAGACTTCAAAGTACATTAATTAATTTAATTAATTAAAGCAGTAGTTATCAAAATTGTTTTGCATTAATTTTTTTAATGGAAGAGTAGACTAGTGGAACTGATTAAATAAGCAAGAATCAGAAATTATTAAAAGGAGTAGCCTAGATTTCAGAAAAGCCTGGAAAGACTTACACGACCATTGCTGGGTAAAGTGAGCAGAACCAAGAAAATATTGTACACAGTAACAAGATTATTTAATGATCAACTATGATAGACTTAACTTTTGTCAGCAATACAGTGATCCAAGACAATTTCAATAGATGGTTTAGAAAATGTCATCCTCATCCAGAGAGAGAACTATAGGAATTGAATTTGGAATAAAGCATACTATTTTCACCTTTTTTTGTTGTTTGCTTTTTTTCTCATGGTTTTTTTCCTTTGTTCTGATTTTTCTTTCACAACATCACTAATATGGAAATACATTTAAGATGATTGTACATGAGTAACCTGAATCAAGGGGTTAAATATTATGTTGTTTAGGATATTTGGAAATGGAATTTCTATCTGGACTTTTTTTTTCTGAGGCAATTAGGGTTAAGTGACTTGCCCAGGATCATACAGCTAGGAAGTGTTAAGTGTCTGAGACCAGATTTGAGCTCAAGTCTTCCTGACTTAAGGGCTGATGCTTTATCCACTAGGCCACCTAATGGTAACCCTAAATGCATGCTGCCCCTCCACCTGGACTTCTGAAAAGACTAATTAGAACTCTAAATGGGATTATTGGAAAAAGTCATTCTGTTCACAATAGGAATAATGTGACATTTTGAATTTTAGTATGTGCACAATGCCAGACTAAAAAGTTTGAAAGTTGAAGGGAAACATAGCATTATTGCCTGTGGTTGTGACTTCAGACAGAAATCAGAAGTAGAGATTCAGTTAAAACTATTTGATTAATTAGTATTAATAGGACTTCATGAGAAAATAAAAGAAGGCTTGAGATGCCTTTCTCCTTCCCCCAATATTTTTACTCCTTTGGAGAAAAAGAGAGAAAGGGAAGAAAAGAAAAGAACAGGATATCAGCAAGGGAGGAAAGGGATCAAATGTATTGCTTTACTTATGAAAATCATTCAGAATTCTCTCTAAATTGAATATGAAACCCTCTTTTTGGTTTTTAAAGCTCTTCTTTCATAATCTGTTTCCTTCCTACATAACAGTTTTCTGATATCTTACTCTCTTTGGTGGTCTAATGACACTGGCCTCTTTTCTGTTCCTCATATATGATACTCCTTCTAACTTTGAGCATCTTCACTGGGTCTTCCTTTGTCTGAAATGTTCTCCCTTCTCATTTCCTTCTCCTGGTCTCCCTGGCTTCCTTCAAGTCCTAGATTAAAATCTCAGCTTCTTCAGGAAGTCTTTCCCAGCCCTCCTAAAATGCTACTGCCTTCTCTCTGTTGATTATTCCAACTTATCCCATCTGTACTTGGTTTGTGCATTGCTTCCCCAATCAAGCTGTGAGCTCCTTGAAAGCAGAGACTGTTTTGAGCACAACTCAAGGGCTGAGATTTCTTAGTGTTTCTAGATCTAAGTTACAAATAAATATGGAGAGAATGCCAAGGGGCCATCTAGAATCACTGGATTCTAGAGCAATGAGAGGCAAATCTCTAGATGGAGAAAGGGTTCCAAAGACTTTATAAATGAAAAATTAAAGAGAGATTTTTCTGGATTTCGTAGCAATTCTTCCTGACCAACAACCTAAGATATGCTGCTGCTGCTAATAGTCACAAATGCCTGCCCATGACAACATTTCAAAGTTATGGCAAGCTGGAAGAGCTAATGCTATGTAACTATGCTTATGTCAACACAAGTTGGGTTTTTTTGTTTGTTTTTTCTGAATACTCTTTTCTTTTCTTAGACAACTAGGTAATGCAGTAGTTAGAGTGCTGGCTAGTCTTGGAGTCCTCAAGAAAGACTTTAGTTTAAATCCACCCTCAAAAACATATGATCTCTGTCATTCTGTGCAACTCACTTAAAAGAAAAAAAAATCTGTGTGCCTCAGTTTCCTCAACTGTAAAATGGAGATAACACTACTTCCCAGAATTGTTTTGAGAATGAAAGGTGAAGCTAAGTGAATGGTGTACAATTGGCTCTTAATGAATGCCTGTTTCCTTTTTGGGGAAGAAAAAATTATCAGATTTGTCCATGGTCCCATAGGAAGCAGAGACAGTATTTCAACTCATATTCAATGACTTCAGGTTCTGTTCTACTATCCTGTCTTTTCTGATTCTTTCTCTAGAACACGAATCCCACGGAAATTATTTTGTAAGCAACTTGCAGTAGGTAAGAGTATTTCCTGGAATCTGAAAGACAAATTCAAATTCAGTCTCAGATACTTCCTAGCTTTGTGACCCTGTGTGACCTCTGTTTGCCTCAATTTCCTTATCTGTAAAATGAAGATAATAATAGCAGTCATTTGTCAGAGTTGTGAGAATGAAATGAAATAATATTTGTAAAGTGCTTTGCAAACCTTAAACACTATATCAATGTTTGCTAGTATTAGTATCATTATTTTCCATATATTTTGTATTAACTTATTAATGGGAATGATTGCTGCTCTCCTCTGCCCCAGTAGAAAGGAAGGAAGAAAAGAAAGGAAAAAGGAAGGAAGGAAAGAGAGGAAGGAAGGAAGGAAGGAAGCAAAGAAGGAAGAAAGGAAGAGAAAGATGTAGCATGCCTGGCACATAATAGGAGCTATATAAATAAATGTTTATTCCCCTAATAAATTCGTATCAAATTGAATTGGCTGGTTTTTTTAAAAAGCCAATTTTGAAGATATGAAGGTTATTTCTTTTCAAGAATTGTGGCTATTACAGTGTCCCAGGGTAGTGGGGGTGGAGGTCAGGGTAAATTGTGAGGGATAGAAAATAGAAAACAAATCTTCAGGGCTCTAACAAGAAGGAAGGGGAGCTCCAAGAGGAATTAAGAGTAGCCCCTACCAGGAACCTGGGGAAATAATCTATATGGAGAATGAAACAACTTGTTTGAAATTCATTCCCACTGACAGGGTCAATAGAAAAATTTCGATGTAAATAACACAAGGCCTCAAAAATGGGTTTCCCAAATGACGGTGCATGGAGGGAGAGCTAAGCTTAAGACTCAAGCAGGGGTCTCTGTAGCAGGCAAGTATTTCCTCTTATCACAGCAGATCAGTAAAGCTAGGAGAAGGACGCCCAGTGCCCTGGGAGGCCCAGTGCAGATGCCCAAAGACGAATTTATGAAAACACCTCTTTCTATCCTCCTTGGGGTTCCCATTCAGGTTGAAGGAGCTTTTCAGGGTGACAATCCAGTAATTTACCTTAGCCCCAAAGTCAAGACAAATGCAAAGAGATTAATTTAGCTTTTCCCTTGTAGCAGCCTCTCCATCTGGACTCTACCACTTCATCATTTGCAAGCTGGGGACAATTATTCAAGAACAAATAGGAAACAATAGCAGCCCTAGGAAGGCGCTCTGCAGTTTAATGCTATTTCTGTCTATATAAAACCTTCAATAATTTGTTTACAACTACGAAATTCAACAATAGTGTACAAATGCAATCCCACTTATGTTAATGTGCTCTCCCTTCTCGCATATCAGATTCTGAATAAAAATTAGGCAAATACTCTGTTTTGAAAATATATAAGATGTGAACTTGCTGGGGGGGGAAAAAACAACCTCCAAAGGCACTATCCTATCAAACACATTATTTTTTTTTTTACTTAATAACTTAAGTGAACTGTTAGTGAAATTACAACCTGCTTGTGACACAATAAATTTACAACAAAATTCATTCCATAAATTATTCAATTCTGTGACTGCAGCCTAGGAGAGCAATATCACCAGCAGTAGGTGATTAGCATGTGAAAGGAAAAACCCATCTCCACACTGAAACAATCACTGTCACCTCCATTTGAAGCTTCCTGGTGGCGTTTTGTAAAAATTACCATTAAGAATACACACTTAAGGCTTTGTAGTTTCTATAAAAGCGCTAAGTATTTGATTTACATTAGATTCATTTGTTCTTTCTTCAACTGTCTTTCCCCAAGAAAACTGTAACTGTTTCAATAAATGCTTCCTCCATCAAGTGTGCATTAAAACAAAAGAATTTAAGTTCAATAAAAGTGATGAATCAGACCCAGAAGTTAACTTTCCCTCTCCCTCTGCTCGTCTGGTGTTTGTTGGAGCCCAGTAGAAATTTAAATTGGTTGTACCACCAGGGAGAATGAAGGGATGTGAGCTGTGTGGTCATATTTACAGATTCTTGCAGAAATCAGTTTCCGGCCAGAATAGCAAAAACCTAGGACGAGTTTCAAGTAGAAACCAATGGGCCAACATTCCTGTGGGCAAAGGTATTTGGAGTCTTCCTCTGTAGATGTGAGACTGATCACCAATTTTCTACCAAACTTGAGCAAGGAGGAAAATCCCCATGGGAAAAGAGAGTCTCAATAGTTTCCTTCCTTCTCAAACACCAATAGCCAGTGGTTTTCATTTTCTCCAGCTACTCGAGATACCATTTGGGGCCATTTTGTTAGTTGCTCCACAGTGAATTAGAAAAGTAATAACCACTGTACTTTTCTGAACAGGCAAACAGGAAACTGGCAGCCCTCATATTGAGAGACACCCATTATTTTTGGCAGAGTTGTTCTAGGATCCATTTTGCTTCAGGGATTGCTCTTTCTCCCCCTTAGAATGTTTAAACAATTTTCCCTTTTCCAAGAGGTTAAAAAAAAAAAGGCTGTGGAAGGAGGAAAATAATTCTGCATATTATCATTGTTTGTCATCAGAGGAAGTCACAGAAGGAAGGGCCAAGAGACCAATCTGACATCCCTCCTTTTTAAGACAAAGCAGAAGGGAAGAATCTGGATAGGTATTTATGTTCTAGATGCTGCTGTGTTGCTTTTGCTTGTCTGGAAGGAAAGTTCTTTAGCATTGTAGGCATTTTTCACAATTAACAACAACAACAGATTAAACTCTACATCCTTTCACTCGTTTGTTTCTGAATAATGTTTCTCTCTTTGCTGTTGTCACATTCCCTATAACCAGTCGCCCTGTCTGGTCAACAAAGATATTAATATTTATTAGGTAGGAAACAATAGGAAAGAGTTGACTTTCCAAATGACAAATTCCTTTTAGCTTTGCCAGGCCCAATGAAAGGAATTAGGTTGACATGTTTGAATTAGCTCTGTTCATATCGTTGCATGACATAATGGATAGAGAACTGTATCTAGAGTCAGGAAAATCTGAGTTCAAATGTAACCTCAGATACTTTCTAGTTGAGTGATCTTGAGAAAGTCACTTAACCTTTTCCTGCCTCAGTTTCCTTACTTATAAAGTGGGGACAATAATAGCACCTATCACCCAGGGCTGTGCTGAGATTAAAATGTGATAACATTTGTCAAGTACTTTTTAAGCTTTAAAATAATATATAATACAAATATAGCTATATATATTTAAATATAAATGCTAGCTATTATTATGCAGTGCCCATACATCATTGTACCCATCAATGCCTAGAGATCCTAGTGGATCTTTTTACCTACTTATTTCTCAGTTGGCATCCATTTTCAAATGTAATTTTTTACCAGGTTGAAATGTTTGACTTTAGGGAACATTTGACACCCCCAGGTCAATGAGAATTCTTGCTCAGAATAATTCACTTCATCCCACAGGTGGAAGATTGATTTTTATCAAATCAAAACAACTCAACAAGTATTAACTGAGCCCCACTGTGCTAAAACATTGTGAAGTAGTATGTCATATAGAACCCTTATAGCAGTAGATAAAATGGTTCCAGCAAAAAGGGTGCCATGTTTCCTCTGAGGGAGTCATAACTATAGGCAGACAGTGATGAATATTGCTACCATATTACCTGGACTTTTCTTGATGACTCCTTGAATTGGGGGAGGGGGGAGGATTTATTTGTTGCTTATCTTTCTCGAAGAAGACCAAATGACATGAGGGTGATGTCTTAACTTGTGTATGAATCGGATTTAAGTGAGGACAGAGCTGCACAAAACCATAGCCTCATTCTCTCCTTCAGAGTCTTAGAAACCAGAGAAAGCTATTATTGATTGGGAGACTAGAACATTTCTTATGGATTTCCTAAAGCTACTAATTCTGCTAGTGTATTAGTTATTAGCTAATAACAGAGAACCCACTTCAACTCCAGAAACATAATCAACGTATAGTAGAAAGAGTTCTAAACTGGGTTCATAGAAACATAGAAGCTCAGTGTTGGAAGGAAATTCAAAAAACATCTAGATTACAGGGACTTTTTACCTGGTGTCCATGAACTTACTATTTTTTAAATGTTTAGTTCAGTATATTTCAACAGACTTGGGGGCCTTTGCAATCTGTAAATGCATAATAAAAAAGATTCTGAGGAAGATGCCATAGAATTCATCAAAATACTAAGGGAACCCAGGACATAAAAATGGCTACAAACTCCTTGTCTAGAATAACCCTTACCTGAATAGGAATCTCCTATTCAATACCTTTATCATGTGATCATCTCACTTTCTCTTATGAAAAATTCACATTGCTAGGCAGTTCTTCCTTACATTGAACTAAAAATCTATCTCTGCGCTACATTTGCCCAGCACTTTTTGTTCTGTTCACTAACAAAACAAGTCTAGTTTCTCTTCCTTCTGATGACCCTTAAATGCTTAAAATAAAATTATCATTGGAATTTTGGGAGATAGGTGTTATGATTATTCCAATTTTACAGATGATAAAACTGAGACAAACAGGTCAAGTGACTTGAGGGGGTCTCACATAGCCAAATGTCTCTCAAGCTTTGAATTTGATTTTCTTGAGTCCAAGGCCAGCACTCTATCCATTATGCCAACCTAGCTTCCTAACTTTTTTGGATGATGTGTCACATTTTGGACTTAGATTTACCTTGCAGTCACCAGAGCCTTTAGATCTTTCACCTATGAATTGCCATATAAATACATCTCTACCAAAATTTGTTAATTTTCTGAACACAATTTTGTAACTACACATTTGTCCCTAATATATTAGACTTGTTCCGTTGTTCTAGATTTTTTAAAAGATTTCAATGCCATCTTTGTGATCCTGAGTTTCCCTCCCAGTTTTAAATCATCTGAAAATTTGATAAGAAATGCTACCTATACCTCCTTCCAAGTCACTGAAAAAATATTAAACAGAATAGACCCAAGGATAGACTGCCCTCAATGTTGACACCAATCCATGATTAATTATTCTTTGGGTCCAATTAGTCAGACAGTTTCAAATCATAACTATATTAACATCTAATCCATAGATCTCTTTGTCCACAAGGATAGCAAGAGAGACTTTGTAAAGCTTTGCTGAAGAAATGGGAATACTAATAACTATGGCATTTCCCTGATCAAACAGTCTAACCATCCTGTTAAAGAAGGAAATGAGGTTAACCTGGCATGACCTCTCCTTGATGAGACGATACTGATTCATAGTGATCACCACTTCCCTGTCTAAGTGTTCAGAAACCCTCCCTTTAATAATGCATTTTAGAGTTTTTCAGGAATTTATAGTGCACTTACCAGACTACAGTCTGGAAAAGAATCAATCTACTTACCCTTTTTAAAAGTTGGGAAAATATCCACCCACCTCTGGTCCTGTGATATTTCTCCTATTTTCTCCAGGAGTTTTCAAAACCATCGCAACACTGTCGCAATCCTATTCATAGCTTTGACAATTCTATTCATGAGTGATGAAAATCTTTTTAAAAGACGTTCATCTGAATTTTGTAGTCCCATGTAATAACTATCACTCCCAGTTATGTCATCTGAAAATAAGATTAGAAATACCATCTATGCTTCCATCCTAGACACTAAAACAATTTTGAACAGAATAGGCCCAAAGACAGACTACCTTCAAGGCTGACCTCAGCCTACAATCAATCCAGTCACTGAAGCGTACTCATATAGAATTTGCAACTTGAACTCACTGAGAGCAAAGAAGTATTCTATCTTCTTGTTTATCTTGTGTTTCAGGATCCTGTTAAATATTTTTGTTCTAACATTCAAATGTAAAAAAGGAAAAAAAGAAAGAATAAAGAGAAAAAAAGGACAGGAAGGAAGAAAGAAAAAAGAAGGAAGGAGGAAGGAAGGGGGAGAAAAAGAAGGAAAGGAGAGAGAGAAGAAAAAAGAGGGAGGAAAGGAAAGAAACAAGGGAGAAGGAAAGAAGGAGGGAGGAAAGGAAGGAAGGAAGATAAATAAGGAAGGAATTTTTGTCACAATTTGTTCTTTAAAGCACCCCAACATATTAGAACCTAATTTCTATGAAGAAGTTGTGATCATGGGATTCTACATTCTTTCTTTGAACTCTGTAAAGTCTGTTTCAATAATCTAGCATACAAATAAGACTACACTAACTTCCTTTTCCATATCTATTACAAACTCAAAAATACTTGAGTCACTTCCTTCCAAAGTTTTCATCCTTTCAACATCATCATTCCTACTCATTAGAAACAAATTCAGAAGATTTTCTTATTGTTTCTTTCATTTAAGAATGAAAATGTCATTGAGATAAGTGAAGAATTTATTCAGCAGAGTTCCAAATGACTTCTGCATTACTAAAATTCATAATCAATACTAACTAAATCATACTTCTGGTCCCATTTTTCAATATATTTCCTAAATCAATTATCTAATTCTTCCTTCTATCCTGGTGGTCTCTAGCACAAATCCCATAACAGATTCATTTCTATTTCTCCTTTCATCAATCTTCTAAACATTCTCTACTTATTTTACTCTACCTCCAGGAATTTAAATTTGCCCAAGTTAATGAATTATACTGATATGCAAGGCTATTCCACAGTCCTATTTAGGGAATAGAGAAGGGAATAAAAATTAACATAGAGCCTACTGTGTTTCAGGCATTGCTGCTACTTGCATTTTAGAATTTTTATCTCATTTGATTTGATCTGTTCCTTTACAATAGTAACATAAAAAAGTTATTCTGTTTCTACTTATCAGTCATGAACAATATTATATAAAGCCTCAGTATCATCTATGTGATACAATTTACATTAAATTAATCTTTGTTTTAAGATCTCAAGCTTATAATATCTAATTTATTTTTCCTGATTGTCCTCCATTCCTGAAATGTTCTCCTTCTTCATCTTCACTTCTTGGCTCCCCTGGCTTTCTTTAACTCCCAGATAAAAATCCCACTTTCTTCAGGAAAACTTTCTTTATCTCTCTTACTGTTAGTTCTTTCTTTTAAAGATTATATAAATTTGTCCTATGTTCATACATAGTTATTTGTATGTAGTTTTCCCATCAGACCATGAATTCCTTGACACTGGATACTGACTTTTTTACCTTTCTTCATCTCCTCAGGACCTAGAGTAGTATATCTAGCACATGTTAGGTGACTAATAATTTTTTTGTTTGATTGGTTATCCACATACTGTACATTTGTTTATGAAAAGTCACTTGCTTTGTTCTTGTTGATCATCAATTATGCTTCTCTCCATGCTATTTCTGCCTTATCTATTCAAGCATTTATTCTATTACTCTTAAATCTGAGTCCCACCTCTGTCACTAACTAGTTGCATAGACTTGAACAAGTAAATTACCCTCTTAAAAAATCAGATATCTCATCTGTAATATGAGGGAGTTGAATTAGATCTCTAAAGTCTCTGACACACACAATATTCCTTAAATCTATCAGTTTAGCAATCTAGTTACTTGCACCTATTGCCCCCTACTGGCATAAAGATGGACATTAGGACAAACATCAGTTGAAGATAATAATTTGGGAGGCATTTTCTATTGTCCCTTATCAAGTAAACATTAAAATGTTAAATTTTTAATTATTTTCTTGAAATTCTTAGCGCATAGGAATCATACCCACAGATGAACAGTAAATTGGGTCACGCTGCCAAAGATAACAGTATTTTTTTTCCACTACACTTGGTTTGGAACTCTTCAGTTTCCTCAAAGTGTAACAGCAACAAACATAACTAACCCCTCCTAGACACAGAAGTCATTTACTGGTTCTTTTTCAGAAAACTTCCTGGGGACTAAAGACATATGTCTGATCCTTTTTCCCCTATGGACAAAGAAAATAAGCAAAAGAGAGACAACTGATAATGAATAAAGGTCACTTAAACCAATAAAACCTAGTTTCAAGACTGTTGTTTTTTAAATTTTTCCTGTAACAAAAAAAAATCCATGAATACTAATTAAAGATCATTAATTCTGAAATAAATGAAAATGAAATCTTTAAGCAGTAAGTAGTGTATCATTTTTAAAATGGGAACTATGCATTGAAATGCAAACATCTAACAATAAGGAGATATAATCTCAGAACCTGATTATTGCAAATAATGAATTCCTTAAAGTTGTTATATTTTGAAAATCCATGCTGCATATTCTCATTGGTCTAGAACCAACCATTATATTCTCCATAATTGTAATGTCAAAGAATACAAATTTGAATAAATGTAAATTTATAGTATTTATTTTACTATAAATTTACTATAAAATCAATACCATGACTCAGAAGAACAAATCATTTCAGGCTTCACTCCATAACCATGTAGATTGTCCATGCAAGTCATTTAGCCTAGAGAGAAGACTTAGAAGGAACATAATAGCTGCTTTCAAATAAGAACTTTTATGTGGGAGTGTGGTTCAATATTTGTTCTGTTTCACTCTAGAAATAAGAATTAAAAACAATGGGTAAATGTGATAAAGAGACAAATATCAAACTAATTGTAAGGAAAAACTTCTGAAGGTTAACAGCAACTCAGAAGTAGAATGGGCTAGCTCTGGATATAGCAAAGCACCTGGTATCATATCAGAAGAACACTTCACAGACCCCAGGTAAAGAGCCCCTGATCTAAGGTGTCTACTCAAAGATGCCACATAACACATACTACTAAGCAAAGGAAAATTCTTCTTTGGAGGTTTTTTGGCAAAACCTTTTGGCAAAGGAAGAATGATTATATATTGAGAATGGATCCATAGACTTCCCTTGCCTGCCAAAGGTTGTCTAAGACTACTTAGGCCAGGGATCCTTAAATAATCTTAAGCAAACTAAAAGATGCTTCTTCTGTAAAAATGGATTGAGTTAATTGGCCACTGAGGTCCCTTCCAACTCTAAAATTCAGTGTTTCTGTGATTTAACCTTTCTTGACCTCATTTTTTTTACTATAATACTATTTCCTGCTTCCTTCACTAAACAAATCCTATGAGGCTCAAGGAAGTGATGCTTTCAGATTAGAAACAGAATGAAGTTCTTACTGATTTAAGTGGATGCTCTTTTCCCTTTCTACCAAGAGAAGATTTTGTATCATCTGAACAACCCTTTGCTTTATTTCCAAAACCAAGAGCAGAAATGATTCCTGCTTCCCACCTGATAAGCCAAAATCGTATTTCCAATCCTGAGTCTTCACTTGTCAGTTTCTTACGGTCACCACCACATCATCCTTGCTCTGTCTCTGATATAAAATATGTATTCTTCCATAGAATAATGCAATAATAAACTCATAAAATGTACAACTGTGTCTGCAATTAAAATACAAATTCAAGAAATTGCAAATATAATATTTCATATGTTTATAAACACATCTTTTCTTAGTAAATTCCATACCTTTCTGTCTTCAAATTATAGCACAATTCAGCAGAATTAGTTCTTCCATTCTACTAAAGAGCCAGGACATTACAGATCTGTAATCATTAGCAAGTCTAACCTCAGAAGCAATCAAAATTCTAGAGACATTAATAAGAGATGAGATCATGAAACATCTGGAGAAACATGAGCTGATGTAAAAATAAAAAATAGTCTGCACACAATGCTGTGAAGGGTATATCCTGTCTGACAAATCGAGTGGATTTTTTTTTGAGGAGATAATGCAGAGAACAGACAGGAAAGGCAGTGGACATAATCTGCATCGATGTCAAAAGGTCATTTACTAGTATAGCATTAAATATATCAAACAATGACAATGGCAATAATGTTATGAGTATGTTATAGAGTACTGCTTTCCAAGAAGCTCAAAACAATTTAACCAATTTTTTTGAATGTCATACTCTTCCAACAAGTGTTATTTAAAGATGTAGATATCATTAGCCCTCAGTTTACAAGAAGCTGAATTAAATGTCAGCACCATGGCCAGGGAAAGTGGTGAGACTAGGAACAATGAACTAGGTTAGCATTACAACCATGGAGAACAACAGATTGCCACTCCATGGTACACTATCACTGTGAATTCATAGTTGGAGATATTTACAAAAGAGCACAAACTCCTAGCAGTGATTAGTCACTGTGATAGAGCCTCATGGTTGATTCAATTGCTCACAAAGAATGTCTCGGGACCAACAAAACTTACAGACTGCATTGTTTGGGTCTCCTTGGGAGCCTTCCCTTATATGATTTCATTTTTATGCATGTCTTCAGAGAAGGAGATCAAGCAATTTTGGTTGCTATAACTACATTTGGTACTTCTCTACTGTACTACAAGGGAGTCTATGATGATAAGATCTTCCTGAGAGAGCCTGAACTGCTTCTCTGATATGATTAACTGTCTGAGATTCTGCCTCCATCAGCTTTGGGTATTTGCAAAAGACCCAAATTTCATGTGCAGTTTTCAAGAGATCATTTTCACCCAATAGCATGTGACTTCTTTGAATAGATATATTCAGATTAGAGGTTTCTGTTTTTCTAAGATTTAGATAACTATATTTCAACATAATTGGTTTCCTTTGTAATTCTATGCATTTAATTTTATGAATTTAGCAATAGGATTCTGAAAATGGATCTATAGGCTTCCCTTGACTGCCAAAGGTTGTCTAAGACTTTATTACTAACCTCACATCAGGAATAAATTTTCAGGTTAAATCCCCAATTCTTTTCTTCTGCATTACCAAAATCATGACTGAGGATTTCCTATCCTTCAAATTGATGACTATAGCACAAATTTTAAGGAACATTTCCCATCATCAGTATCCCTGGTTTGTAGTTTTATTAAGACTACTAAATTCAAGCTGAAATTAGTTAATAATAAAACTGAAATTAATGTTACAATTATAATATCATATATAATAAGATATCACATGTAGAATATTATAATTATAATAATCAAGCTGAAATTAATTAATGGCCTTCAGGATAATAATTTAATGAAATTTTAAGTATTCATTAGACAGCAAGGAGATTATTTTGAGGGGAGGGGGAAAAATAACTTCAGGAACAGGGATTCATTATTTATTTTTTCCAAAACATAAATAAACATTCTTTCTATTGATTTGTGCTTTCCATATAGCCCTGATTTGGGGTTCCTTGACTACAATTTAAACGGATATTCTCTGGAAACAAAAAATAAAAATAATTGATATTTATTATAGTCTCCTACAAAAATGATTTCACTTGAGCCTCACAACTTTGGAAAAGTGGTACTATCCTCACTTTACAAAGTGACTTGTCCAAGATAATACATCTTTCCTTGCTCAGATATCTCCTGCAGAAGCAAGAAATATAGGGGGAAACTTGAAAAAGAAAATTTAAATCCCATAAAGTTATGATGTTGGAATATCAGAAGACCTATCTAGATACTGTCTGGTGATTTCATTGTAGAATCAGACACATTTTTTCTGTAGCACTCCATAAGACACCAGTTATTTTCCATCTATCTGGATACCACTCTACAGAAATCGAGATAGAAAATCAGTGTGACAAGGATGAAACGATGAAATACTGAGAAGACTTCAGCTACAAGAGAAGATTGGAAGTAATGTAATTGTGCTCGCTGGAGAAGGATGCTTAAAAATGGATATAAATGAGGTTATTAAGATGCTAAAGAGGACAGGGAGAGGAGGGAGGAACCAGAGAAGGATATTAAAGGTGATTTGTGGGAACAGCCACAAGTTTGGAATAGGATGAGAGTCAAATTCAAAGGGCTCTGGGGCGTTCCCGGCAGCCCATATTTCCATAGTTTGTCAACCATTTTCGTTTTATAAAATATCACTTTCCAAGTACAGTCCAGAACTGGAATCACTTAAGTAAAATTTGGTGATTATTATTTTTAAAGTTGTTAAGGCCAAATATTAAACTATTGGGTCTAGTGTAATTCAGGGACCACATGCTTTTTGAACCACTTTTGTAAACATTCTATAGCACTATGTCGCCTTCTTCGTAAAACTTTGAATGTACTTTTTCAATTGGAAAACAGATTTATTACATGTCAAGGAATGGAGTCTAAGTACATATACTTCCATTTTATTATTTAAAGTACTTCGAAACTACATATATAAACTGTCTGACTTCAGCAAGTTACTGTAGGCAATGAAAGCTCAAAGATTTCATAACTGACTCAGAAAACCAGTTTCCCAAATTATTGGAAGATTTTAATATCATGCACCTGAAGCATCTTCTGAATTTTGCTGGCAGCAAGAACAAAATTTGCAATGTCTTGCCAACTCCATCACTAGATTCCATAGCATTCTGCCATCACCCCTTCTCACCCCACTATCACTCCTCAGAGATCTGAGAAGGCACTACTGTCTATCTTTTCAATAAAGAAAAAATATAAAACCTTTCTATGGTTCTCTGAGCTTCATGGTAAACATTCTTCCCAGTCCTTTAAATTTCACCTATGGAGGGGAAAATTTGCATAATTCATCTCAGATTGGATACCTCTCAAAGCTTGGCTGTGTCACCTCACTTGAGATAGTAACCCTAAAAGATGATTTATTGATAAGCACTCTTGTATTACACACCCCTTGAGTAATCTGGTATCAGTCTAGAAACCCTTTCTTAGAATCATGACTTTAAATACACAAAATAAAATACAAAGGATTACAAAGAAAACTATCATATTGAAATATAATTATCAAACCTTTTTTAAATTCACAGGTTCCAATTTAAGAGTCCTTTATTCTAGCGCAAGATGGATTGATATACAAGTTGTCCAAAAAGTTTCAGTATAGTTTTTTGTTTTTGTTTTTTGCTGAGGCAATTGGGGTTAAGTGACTTGCCCAGGGTCATACAGCTAAAAGGTGTTAAGTATCTGGATCAGATTTGAACTCAGGTCCTCCTGACTTCAGGGCGGGTACTCTATACATTGCACCACCTTTTAGTTGCCCCTTTAGTACAGTTTCAAATAATTTTGTTGTTTAAAAAAAAAGCTTTATTTTTCTGTGCCTTTTCAAGTGTATATAAGTAAATGTCTTTGAGAATCAGGATATGTGCCCATAGTTTCTTTAACAATTTTCTTTGTCATCCATGTTGGTAGTAATAAAAAGGGTATAAAAACCATTTTATTGTAGGAGCAGGTAGTAATGATAGCAATTTTTTGTAATTCAGTAGCTAAATGTCAAGCCCAAAGTGTCTAAAATATATAAAGTTCCTTGTATTTTCTTTAGACTCCTGGATGCTCATATTATGAGCTGCTTATGATACTATGAGCTAGTGTTTGTTTAGTGTTTTACCCATAGTCTCTCCTCTCTCCCCTTTCTAATCCAGCTCTGCACAGCCATGTATTTGATATTCCCAAAGCACAGATCTAACCACAGTAACTCCCTGTTGTCTCCAGGACCCTTGTCAAAGAACTCTTCTGTTTGCTATTTAAACCCTTTCCCAGACTGCCTGTAGCCTATCTTCCTAAGCTAATTGCACATTGGTGTCCTTCACAACATCTGTTTTAGCCCAACTTGTCTCCTTGGCCTTGGCACATAACTTCTCTAGCTCCTCTCTAGATTTTTTCCCATATTCCTCATCCTCTCCCCACCTCCATCTCTTGGAAAACACTTCACTGACTGAGGCAGACAGAAGTTAACTGCTCAGGGTCACACAACAGGTAAGTATCTGAGGCTGAATTTGAACAAGTTCTTCTCAGCTTCAGACTCAGGACTTTGAGTTCTCACCACCAACTGAACTTTCCTCTAGGTTCAAATATTCTTAATTACACTCTTTCCACTGTACCTCAGTGCCCCTCCTAGCTCATTTTCCCTAAGGTGATTTATTTGTATCAGGCAAATGGTCTTTAAAAACTAGTCATAGGCCAGCACCTGAGGGAGAACAGCTGAATGGGGGGGGGGTGATTTTATATTAAGTTGTCAAGGTGGTTTACTGTGGCTTAGCTATTTGTAAACATCAGAAAAAGTCACTTCTTGAATAAGATCAAAAGTCCATGATAAAAGCCCAGCTTTACAATGTTCTAATTCAAGTATGCTACTAGACTGGGAAGTAGAATACCTGATTCTAGCCTTGACTTAAGAACTTAAGAATTTGGACAAGTGGCCAGTCCTATTGGTCTATAGCAGTATATAATTGAATCAGATGATTTCTAAGCTCTGACATAGTGACATAAGGTATTAAACTTTAAATCTGAGATAGACATGATGGTGCACCCCAATTGTCCCTGCTTCTGGGGAGGCTGGAATTGGCAGCTCCCTTGAACTAGGGAAGTCTGAATCTAAGTCCAACACTAGTATGGTACCTCTGGCTGTCAAAGGAGGAATGAACTAGTGCTTACTAGGGGCAGCACAGTGGATAGAATGCTGGGTCAGGACTCAAGAAGTCTCATCTTTCCAGGTTCAAACCTGACTTTAGACAATTACCAGCTGGGTCATCCTGAGCAAGCATCTTAACCATGTCTGCCTCAGTTTACTCATCTATAAAATGAGGCAGAGAAGGAAATGGCCAACCACTCCAGTGTCTTCAGCAAGAAAATCCCAAAGAGCTGGTCATATATGAACAACAATGACATGTGCTAGAAGGCAAAGTTTTCTTGTCAATACGTAGCAGGATTGAAATTGAAAATCTGCCTTTTTAATGCTAGATGAAAAGAAGAGATTTGGTCTCAAGGGGGAAAAAATACATCTTCCCATCTCAGATTCTGATATTGTATGTAGGTTAGCTTTTAAATCAACTTCTGGACCTTATGTTCTGCCATAAATATAGGGCCTTTTTTTAAGTGGAAAACATATCACCAGCATTAGCAGTGAAAGAACAAATGAAATAGGACCCAAAATGACAACCACAAACCCAAGAAGCAAATAAAATGTTACAAGAAGAAAATGCAAGCCAAAAATGAGTAACACATTCTTCTAGTGGTCTGACAAAAGGGATCAAAATTACTTCCCCACATACAAGTTGTTTAAAAAAAAAAGGAAGGAGAGGATAAGAAACTTACCCTAATTTAAACAAAATTAATAAAGAAATGTTCTGCATGGGGTTTTTTTCTCCTTTCCCTGTTTCTACTTCTAATCATTTATCATGCAAATGAAAGCAATAATGGAAAATGTAAAGAAAACAAATTCTGCAATATACCGAAACTCCTATCCAGCAAGAGATAAGATTGAATATTAGAAGGAAGGGTGCAGAAAATTAGCTGTCTGTACAATAACTGGGAGGGGAAACTGTTTTATTTAGCCTGCAGGGATTTTTGTAGCAAACTGACTAAATTAAAATCCAGTCTATTAAATCCAGTATCATACTAGAAAATGCCTTTTCCTAGCACTTTTAGATAAATTTTCATTGATCTCATTTTACGCATGATTACATTTTTAATGAGTTGTGCAATATTTCCAGGCTAATTTTAAATCCCCTCTCTCTTTCCCCCCCACTTACTGCTTGCTGGATTAACATTTCTGATAAATTGTTGGACCAGAAAGAAGGAGCATTACCAAGATGAAATAAATTACTTCCATTTTTTTGCCGCTCCAAAGCGATAATAAGAGAATACAAATGCCCAATGTCTAATTATGGCACATCTTCCAATTCGTTTCACAAAAACAATCATTTTATTTCATGTAATAGGCATGTTGCCTTGTAGTATTCATTATAAATGACCCTGAACAGTAGAGAACCTTTTACAAGGCAACGCTCTCTCCAACCTCCAACAATGGGCAACCAGAGCTAGGCCATCTTAAAATATTGGGCCGATAGGACCAAGAAGTGGCTTCATACCTGAAGAATTAGAGAAAGGTAATAGTGGGCAATCATGAAGCCCATTTTGTTCCTCACATGAACTATATCACCTTAGAAAAGTTACTTGTCCTCATTAAGTTCCCTTAGCTGTAAATGTGCCAGTATTGAATTGGGTTAATCTTAAAGATACTTTCCAAAAGGGGCATTCTATGCCTTTGAGGTTCTAAGTTGATAAGGAAATTGAGTTAAAACAGTAGACATTGAGCTTCAAATTCATCTCAAAATAAAAATTTAAAGTAAGGAAAATAAAAGGCTTCATCAAGGTTTAAATCAAAAGAACATAGATCTATGAATGAGCACTTATTTTCAAGAAAGTAAGGTCAATGCTGGAAAAATATCTCCGAGAAAGCATTTCATTCATTCAACATTTACTTGATTTCCAACTGTGTGAAAGCATTTGAATTAAAATGATATTCATTTGCCTCTTAGTAACTGAGACATTAAAGGTAAAATCAAAACAACAATTCATGTTTATGCATCACATTAAGATTTGCAAAATGTTTCAATCACAATAAGGCTGGGGAATAAGTATTATAAATTTTACTGTGCCCATTTTACAGTAAGGAAACTGAGACTCAGAAAAATTAAGCAATTCTCCTAAAGTCACTCTGATTAGTAATCCTCAGAGTCAGATCCAAATCCAAATTCCAAAGTCTTAGTTCTTTTTATTAATTTACGTAGGCCATCTAAGCAAAGAGGCAACTAGGAAGCGCCACAGTGCATAGAACACTGAAGTCAGGGAGAATCATCTTGAGCTCAAAATCTTGCCTCAGACACTTATTTACTAGCTATGTGATGCTGAGTAAATCATTTAACACTGTTTGTCTCAGTTTCCTCAACTGTAAAATTAGCTGAAGGAAATGGCAAACTACTGCTGAATCATTGCCAAGAAAACTTCAAATGTGGATCACAGAGAATCAGACATGACTGAAAAATTATTTAACAACATCTTAGGCAAAGGAAGTTATGGGCAGACGAAAGTAAGTTGCATGAATTACAACTGGCTAACTAAAATGTGTGGAGATGTATGCAAAAAAACTTTGAACCACAGAGAAAACACAAACCAACTTTTGCATTCCTAATCCCATCAAAAGGGATAGTATGTGGCTTTTTCTAAATATAAATTAATTATCAAACTAAGGGTTCAAAAAGGAAATAGTTCCCAACCTGGAGAACAAAAAATCAATGATGGCTAGAAGGTTAATTATAAAAACTTGGGAATCAGATGCACAAAAATCTTTTTTTTTTTTTTGCTCCAGGAAAATATTCTAGGGTATGACTAAGCATAATAATAAACAAGCATGCCTTCAATAGAGTGAATTAACTTTTCAAAGACAGAAAGGTCTTTTATTATATTTGGATTTCTGTGGCTGGTTGTACTTTTTGCAGGGCAAAAAAAAAAATAGAAACAAATGGTGTCCATCAATAGAGGAAATGGTTCAACAAAATGTGGGTGAATGTAATAGACACTGTTACTTCCTAAAAGAAAAGCAAGAAATATAAGAAATTCAGAAAAACACTAAAATTTTCTACAAATAGATGCAGAGTAAAGCAAATTTACAAACTGGCTGCAAAAATGTAAATGGAAGTAATGCTAAAAAACAGTCAAGTACATTAACTGCAGTTACTAATTCTGGTCCCAGAGGATGATGGTAATTAATAATAATAATAACAATAATAAACATATATATATATGTATATATATAGTCCCTTAAGATTTTCAAAGGCCTTTTTTATCCTTACAACAACTCTAGGAGGAAGGTGCTATTATTAATTTTCATTACAAATGAGAGAACTGAGGCAGCACAGGTTAAGTGACTTATCCAGGTTCACACATATCTGAGACTGGATTTGACTCAAGTTTTCCTGAGTCCAGATTCAGTGCTCTAACCAATGTACTACATTCCTCATGACAGAAAGATAGAAAATTAAGAAACTGGAAAGTTTTATATGCTATGAGTCTTTTTGTCCATCAGTTTTGCTTGCTGGGTTGGTGGTGATGATAGTTGATGCAAGGATGGGTTCAATGGAAGAGGAAAGGGATGTTATTAGAAATTGATTATGATGTAAAAAAAAAACCAAGGGGACTACAGGATCACAGATCTAGAGCTATTAGGGACCCCAAAGGTCTTATAACCTAACCACTTATACAATAAAATGGAAATTATTTCAGGGAGAAGGCACCAACACTAAGGGGGATCATGAAAGGCAGAAGAAATTTTAGTTGAGACTTGAAGGAAGCCAAAGAAGAAGGAAGGAATCAGAGATGAGGAGAAAGAGCCTCCAACATTTGAAGCAGCCAATGCTCCAAATCAGTAGAAGAAATGAATGTCTTCTGAGAGGACCAGCAAGGAAGCTGGAATCAGAGATTTGGAGAGATGTAAAGTATAAAAAGAGGGGCAGCTAGGTGGTGCAGTAGATAGAGCACCAGCCCTGAAGTCAAGAGGACCTGAGTTCAAATCTGGTCTCAGACACTTAACATTCCCTAGCTGTGTGACCCTGGGCAAGTCACTTAACCTCAATTGCCTTAGCAAAAAATAAAATAAAAAAATAAAGTATAAGAAGACTAAAATTGTGGAAGAGGGGCAGGTTCTGAAGGGCTTTAAAAGTCAACTATCAATCAATCAAAAAACCTTTACCAAGTACCTATAATGTGCTAAGCTATGAGGATACACAAAAAGAAAAAAAAAGTCCTTGTCCTAAAGGTATTTTCCCTTGTCTGCCTCAATTTTCTCATCTGTAAAATAAACTGGAGAAGGAAATGGCAAACTTTTGCCAAGAAAATCCCAAACAGGGTCACAAAGTGGCTTACACAACTCAAATGGCTGAACAACAAATACCATCAATGTTTTCATCCAAGTCATAGATAAACTTGGTAACCGTGTCTTAAACCCAAATCACTCTGGGTCTCATCAATTGAACAATAATCGATCTCAGACCAAGTCCCACTTGGACATTGTTTGGGTCTCAGAATGAGTGTAAACAGCAACTAATTTCTGTTTTGGCCAGAAATCCCAAGGGTCTTTCCCTCTCAGATTGATACACACACACACACACACACACACACACACACACTGTTCATGTTCACTGAGGAGACAGTAAGGCTGATGACTTTGTACAATCTTCCCTTACTTAAAAACAATTCACTTTCATGTCATGGTGTCACCTCCCTGATGTCATGATCCTCTTCAAAAACAAAATACAAACAATAACAACAGATAAAAATGCTAATTGGCAGAGCCCAGTATTGAGATCCCTGAGATACTCCACTGGAGACCTCTTGCCATGTTGACACTAAACCCTTAACAATTAATCTTAGAGAACAACTGTTAAAAAAAAAAAGTTCTGAAGGGGAAAAGTGGCAAGACTTGGCAACTTGACTGGATTTGGGAGATGAGAAATAAAGCAGGGTTGAAAATGATTCTAAGGTTGCAAATCTTAGTGACTGAAAGGATGAAGGTGCCCTCAAGGGAAGTCAGGAAGTTTGGAGGAAGAGCATTTTGAAGAGATAAGTTAATGAATTCTAATTTGAATTGCTGGATTTGAGATACCCATGAGACCTTGGTAATATCGGTGGTGACAGGTTGACTTGAGCATTGTGAGACAAAAATCAGTTTGTAAAAGGTTAAGAAGGGAATGGGAGTTGTTAAAAAAAAAAAAAGTAAAGGCTGTAAGTGTAGCTAGTTGTGCTTTTTTCAAAGAGTTTGGGTATGAAAGAGAGAAGAGATATAGCAAGATATCTTGAAAGAGGGTGGAAGGGTCAAGTGAAGAGTGCTTTTTTTCCTGGTTTGGGGAAGCCTGAGCATGTTTGTGGCAGCAGGGAAGATGTCAGTAGATAAAGAGAGATTGAAGATGAGAGAGGGGATGATTGAAGGATGATTGAATAAAATGCCTAAAATATTTTCAAATAATCATTTTTAGGTTAAAAGGCTTTAAGAAATTGTCTTTTTAATTTCCTGTGATGCCATAGCAAACTTCAGAATAAGGGAAGGAAATGAAGGAATCTGAAAGATTTCATAAGTCCTTAATAGTTGTATCTCTGGGTCTTTGTTTTCTTTTAATCATTATGGGAATCAGTATCATGGGACTTTGGGAGTTTGGGTAAAAATCTGAAGTCTAAGATGGGGTGAATTCCTATTCTTTTCTTTCTTTTTTTTAAATGGCAGTGAACAGTAATTACATGAAAAGAAATATAAAATATTTATATCTGTATAAAATATAGAAGGACTCAGAGAGCAGGGAGGGCCAGAAGGAAATAGCAGATTTTAATAGATGGTGAACTTAGATGACAACAGAGAAAGAACATGGCAAGAATCAGAGTTTCAGTTCAAGAGAGCAATTGCAATACCTTTCATAGGAAAAGGGGGAAGAAAATATGCATTTATATCTCTACATGCCTGGTGCTGTAAACACTTTACAACTGTTATTCTATCTAGCCTCACAACATCCCTGAGAGGTAAGTACCATCATTATCCCCATTTTACAGATGACAAAATTGAGGCAGCAACTAATGACTTGCCTAAGGTCACACAACAAGTAAGAATTGTAACTCAGATCTTCCTCATTTCTAGACCCAATGCTCTGTGCACATGTGACACCACCAAACAGCATCCCATGCTCTTAAAAGACATTATGTATATCACATGAATCTATAGCTAAAAATCTACAAATACATGCAAGAAATCCCTGTTGTATCCTAGTGATTGGCTATGAAAGCATGGTAAATAATAGTGAGAGGGAGGGAGGAAAGAGAATATGGCATGGGAGCCCCAGATCCCAGGAGTGGAGATTTTAGGAACAATTCTCACCTTCTCCAAAAAGCCTTTTCCCCATATGCTCTCCATCCCACATGCCTTCTAATATTACCTTCTATTTTTCAAAAATACATCAACCTATCACATCACATGTGAACTCTATGTAAGAAGACTACAAAAATGCAGAGGGATTAGGCTGAGAAGCCTTTTAAACATTCATAAAGGTAATAGGGAGCCCCTGGAGTTCATTAAGAAAGCAGGAGGGTAGCATGATGAGACATACATTTGGAAAATCACTTTAGCAGCTGTGTGGATAGATGGATTGGAGAGAGACTCAAAGGGGAGAAAACAATCAGAAAACCATTACAATGGCCCAGGTGGAAAATATGAAGAACAGAACTAGGGGGTGACTGTGAGTAAAAAGAAGGGAATAACAAATGTTTATGCATGTAGTATGTGAAAAGCTCTAAGTGCTAGAGGAACAAATTGAAAATCAAGAAGGTTCCTGCTTTCTTCTCTTGTTGATAAAACTAATATTTCTAATACAATATTAAATAGTTATGACAGTAGTGGGCAACCTTGTTTCACTGTGATCTTATTTGTTTATCCCTATTACGTAAGATTACTGCTTTCAAAGAGGAGAGTTTTCTTTCTTATTGGGGAAGATAATACATGAGGGAAGGTTTTTCAGATTCAGTTAAAGGTTTGGTAGTAGAGCAGTAGGGAAGGTGGCAAGACCCATCTTGCCTTAGGGGCTGAGGGTACAGCAGAGGCTTCTTGGCAGGAAGTATTGCAATTTTGTCTTCTTCCCATCCATTGGTGAGATAGGGAAACTGAAGGAAAAGTCCCTGATTCCCTGTCATGGAGCTGGTAGAAGTGAGGAACCAAGGAAAACATCAGGTTTTGAAGCTGGGTGACTAAAAGGGTAGATTTTCAGAAAGTTTCTGGAAGCACACTATTTTTTTTTTTGAGATTGGATCTCCCTCCCAGGCTAGAAATGCAGCAGCCTTATGGGCCAATCCACGGCTTATCAGCACAGTCATTTTCATTTGTCCCCTTTAGGCAGTCTGGTGACTTCCCATTTAACTTTACTTAACCTCAGAACTCTAGTGATAAACATCCTTAGACTTTTTGGTAGTGGGAGTAATAGGTATGTACCATCATGCCTGGCAATAGATAATGTCTTAAGATTTTAATACTTATCAACTCTCTCAGATGTTAACGGATCTTTGATCTCTTGATGATGGGTGACCCAACAACACATTATTATATTAAGTAATTATTCAGTCATGTCTGACTCTCTGTCACCCCATTCAGGGTTTTCTTAGCAAAGACATTGGAGTGTTTCACCATTTTCTTCTCCAGGTCATTTCACAGATGAAAAAACTGAGGCAGACATGGTGAAATGACTTGCCAGGGTCACACAGCTAGCTCAAATCTGAGGCTTAGATTTGAACTCCGGAAGGTGAGCCTTCTGGACTCCAGGCCCAGCACTCTATCCACTATGTCACCTCTCTGTTTGTGACTTGCCCAATGATAATAAACATAAACAAAAATAAAATCTGTTCCATTTCTTAACTAACCTTGATGGCTATTAATGCCTTTCTCCCTAAGGTTACTTCATTTATATTCTGGCAAAGTTGGATCTCTTAGAGTCATTTCCCCATTCACTGCTTTTTTTCTATTTGGGGAAATGATACTTTTTATGTTCTTAAATATTTGAAAATGATCTTAGACTATAAAACTAGAATTTACTTTAACTGTTATATCTTTTTCCTTGGAAAACTTATATTTGATGGCTGTTTTCTTCTGGATTCTTTCGGCCTTTTCTTAAATGTAAGTTAAACTTTTGTAAGAAATGGCGGCATTCATACTTTTACTTTTATACATTTTCCATTTTTTTTT
>JAJPUD010000144.1:0-33528 GCA_023553655.1 Myrmecobius fasciatus
TGAGTCAAATAATCTCTGAGATCTTTTCCCAATTTTTACATTTTATAATTTATTTATTTTCCTCCTAATCATGCCTGAAATATCACTCCAGAAAACTTAAAGAAAAAATATAATTTGGTTCATTGAAACTGTGATCCAGCATAGCTACAGACTCTGGAGAAAGATTGATTTTGAGTGTAAAAGAAAATGACTTAATGCAACAGGGGAGGGCACTTAGGTTCTTAAATATAATTTAGAGTTGGTCCTAAAAAATAAATCTAATGAGCCTAAAACTCATAATATCTCTTGAGAAATTAATTAATATGGACCTGGAGAGCTATTTGTTTGGTCAGCTCCAACCTTGTGAGCCAGAGCTGATATCAGAAAAAATAGATGGAGTTTATGGATGGAAATATGGCCTATTGCCACCCAGCAGCACACGTTATATGTCTGATAAATGGCACTGCCTTAAGTTGGGGAATTTCCTAGTGTAAGGCATCACCTTAAGGATCACCTAAGATCCCCTTCTGGTTACTTCTGACAGGCATAGTTATCCTGCATTTGTGGCCAATATTTTGTGATGATGCATGGATGCAGCCCAAGTAGTACCATTTTTATGTATTATTTGGAATAGGAAACCTCCATTTTAGTTTCAGAGACTTAAATGCTGGTTAATTAAAGATATTTCTTCCTTTATTGTCCTCCTGGGGTATGGTTTTGGTGGGGATTTTTTCCTTTTTATTTTTAATTAGGTTGTAATGATCTTTCTCCTCCTCAAAGCTGATGGTGATCGTCACATTATATTTTTGCACTAGGTGCTGAGTATTGTCACACAGTTTCTCTTTTATTGATTATAGGTGCCATTTGCTGTATTCAGAGATTATTCCAATTTTGCTAGTTTATGGGCTTTGTCCTAAAATCATTGGTGTTTTAATTCTCTCTCTGAGGACCAGCATATGGCCATGGTACATGATTTTACTCAGATAATTTTATATGATTATTACATGCTTCATAGTTCATATTTCCAGGGTGCTTCAAGATTTGCAAAGCTTACTCATCACAACCCTATGAGGTAGGAAATACAAGTTTTATCACTCTCATTTTAAGATGATAGGACAAACAAGGTATGGCAAAGCCAAGGGACTTGTCCATGATGCTATGATGAGCCAGAGTTCAAACTCATCTCTTCATTTCAAATCCATTTCAAATTTTGCTCTCTGGATTTATGTTCAGTAAGAAGCTTATGCTTAGAATCAGAACTAGGGACAGAAAGGATTCAAAGGTCCACTGCTCTACTCCTTCTCTAGGTGAATAAACTCCA
The DNA here is from genome assembly GCA_023553655.1 of Myrmecobius fasciatus. Taxonomy (NCBI): domain Eukaryota; kingdom Metazoa; phylum Chordata; class Mammalia; order Dasyuromorphia; family Myrmecobiidae; genus Myrmecobius; species Myrmecobius fasciatus. The sequence continues at coordinate 1,301 of JAJPUD010000144.1, forward strand.
GGTGATGTCACCTCTTTTTTCTTTCTGATAAAATATCCCTTTGGGGGGAAGGAGATTAAATAAAATTCAGCAAAAGCATTTAGTGGCAGGGAACATGAGGATCTATTCTTGTGGCTTTCTGAAAAGACTAGGTGTCTGAGGTTCTTCCTAGACTTCCAAACTGTTTTAAATATTCAGCTACAGAGCTGTGATTTGACCATGGGACCTCAGCTTTTTGCTCTTTGATGCTGTGCCCAAACCTTCTTTATAACCCTCACGAACCCAAAGAGCTCCTTTCCACTTCTCAGCCAGGATCCCCTAGCAAAGCAGTGATGCAGTAGCTTTATCCTCATTGATTTTTTTTTTTTTTATTAAATTGAGTGTTGTAGATATACAAGTCTATAGGCTACAAAACTTGGGTTTTTTTTTGTTTTGTTTTTGTTTTTTGTTTTTGTTTTTGTTTTTTTAAGTGTGTGGGAAAGATGGGCCCGAAGTCAGAAGAACTGGATTCTAGGTCCTCCATATACCATTAACAACCTTAAAAAAGTCCCTTTACATGGACTTGACCTTTTTTTTTTCTCAACAATTAAGGGATCAAGCATGATCTCCAGGTTGCCTTTCTGGGTATATATTCTGATTCAATATCATGAATAAACAAAAGGCAGTTTCCACACTTTAACTACTTCAGGGATACCAAATGTATTTGGGCAAGTAAGCTTGGTCCTGGTACAGGAAGGGAGGATCATTTGTAAACTGGAATATCTGGAATGATTGAGTCCTCCCCCTTGTTAGCACAAATGAATAGTCTTCCCCTGAAATGAGCTAAAATTAGTGTCCAGGAGGAATTTATCTGTCAACATTAATCTTCTCTTCATAGAATCCTGCTGTCAGAGCTGGAATAATTCTAGGCTAACCCCCTTCATTGAACTGATGAGATTAAGGTACAGAAAAGGGAAGCCCTTTCTTATGGTTGCACAGGTACTAATGTGGAGTAGAGCTGAAATTCCAAACCACCACGGCTCCAAATCCAGTACTTTTTCCATCAAAATGACCTTTAAGCCCTTCAAAATTATCCAGCCTCTTCATTTATAGATTAGGAAACTGAGATGAAGTTCACATAGCTACAATCATGATTTTTTTTATTAAAGCTTTTTATTTGCATAACACATGTATGGGTAGTTCTTCAACATTGATTCTTACAAAGGTTTCCTTTACAAATTTTCCTCCTAGTCCCCTCCCTTCTCCTAGATGGCAGGAAGTCCACTACATGTTAATTATATTAAAATACTTGACAAGTCGAATATATGTATACATATTTCCTACAACCATGATTTTTGAACTGATTTTTTAAAAAATGCTATTCTTCCTTCTTTTGTCATTGATACCATACTTTCTTGTACCTTTCTTATATTCTCACTCATTATTTTCTCTATCCTTTCCTTTTCCACTGGGACTTTTTTTTTCTTTCTCTATATATCAATGTACTCCTGATAGGGATTCACAGTGTCAGATGTAAACTCGGTAGTTCCAGCATGCTAATAAACTTTTTGCTTTTTCTGCTTGAGGACAACTTGGCTTGGAGGCTTCAAATCATCATGCTTGACTTAACACAGTTGCCTGCTTCTGCCCAGTGTCCCAGAGTTAAACAATAGAGCAAGGAAAGATAGGAAGGAAAATTAAGGAGCAATGAGGTTTTCATCTTTATGTTTTGAGGAAGTGGAAATTCAAAGCAGTATAACAGATTGAAGACTCAGTCAGAAGAGACTAAACCTCTGGGCTGCTGCATGTATATTTTTAAAATATGGTATTGCAAATCAGTGAACTGAAATGGTCCACCAAGAAGTAGAAAATTAAAGAGTGTTATGGAAATTGCATTGCCTGTAGAATTGAGAAATTGCAAAATACAGGTTGCCTGCTGTTCAATTTTGCTGTTGGCAAGAATTCCTTAGACATTGTAGATAGATGGAATTGTGGAGTTATAGGAAATTTGATAGAGAAAAATGTTTGTGGTCTAGGAATATTCATAGAATTCTAGAGTTGGAATGGCCATCCATTCCACCACATAAGTATGAATCACTCCCTCTCCCCCTCCTCTGCTCAGCCCTGGCATCCCTGACAATGAACATATAGCAACTACTAAAGTAATTTGTGTAATGGAGACTCACAGCTTCTTCACCCATTGGTTTTCAGGACACCCTAACTAAGGATAATAACCTGATTTATGTTCTATGATTTGGACTCATCCTGGGACATTTGGGTCAATTTCCTCTAAAATAGTAAATTCATTTTGGCATTAAGGATCCTTCTATTAATCTAAAGCCTATGGGTCACTTTTCAGAATAATGTTTTTAATTAATTGAAGGAAATGTTAAATTTCAGTTGGAAGTTAGTGAAAACAAAAGATATAAAGTTTTTTCAAGTTCACAGGATTCCCCCACCCAAATAAAATAATGGACCCTAGATGAATAACTCTTGCTCTAGCCTGGTACCAGTAAAGGAGCAGCAATACTTGAAGCATCATTTAAATCCACTAAAAATTGCCCCTTTAGGCCCCCAGATCTTATTTTACAATAACGCTCTCAAGATGGATGTCCTTAATCTCTCGAAGCTTAGACAGCATAATTCACTGCACTTTCTGTAGCCCCACTGTACATTTTTTGTATTTCTAGTCCTTTGAAGATGTGAGTAAACCTAGGCCCCAGCTCAAGGACAGTATCTTTGGGTTTTCTTTTCTCCTTCCTTTGGTCAAACTACTACAAAGATTTCTCCATTTCAAGGCTGGAGCTCAACTTGGACAGGAAGGGCAAAGGTTCTGAGGCTGGTACTAACAATGATTGGAAATGGAGGCAGAGAAAGACAAGAAAAGAACCATTGCCCTGAGTGGGCCTGGGACTTCAGAGTAGCTACACAAATATATACAAATTTTGAACAAAGGAAAAAAAAGCTTCTCTCTTGATCTTTTAAAAATCATTAAAATACATTTTTACACATCTATAATCAGTGTGTACATGCTATCTTGTGTCCTGTTCTTTTAACGATGATATTTTATATGTAGCTTTCTATATATTGATATATCTACCACATTTGTAATTTTCAACAGCTTTATTACCTCAGGTCCAAATTGTTTTAAATAAAATTTTGATAACCATATCAATATTAATTGGCTTCCTTTGTAACTCACTGTATTTTATTTTATTTTATGCATTTTAAAACATTATTTATTCTGAGATGGAATCTATAGGGTTCACCAGACTACCAAAGGGGTCCATAACACAAAAATAGTTAAGAACCCCTGCCCTCGTATGTAATTTCATACAAGAATGTGCTTAGCACTGCCCTATTGTTAGCAATTTGGGTTGTTTCCAATTTTATTTTTTTTTTTGCTATTATAAATAGCATTGCTATGAACAACTTGGTACAAATTACTTTTTTTTTTCCTTTTAGGTTGCTTTCTTGAATTTTTTTCCCGAAAGTAGAATCAAAAGACATTAAAAGTCTTAAGTTCTTGTTATGAATTGTCAGATTCAATCAACTTGTAGTGCTACCAGCAATATCCAAATTTACCTTTCTCTCTTTATCTACCCCATTTTCTCACCCTATCTTTAACCATCACCCAAAGCAGGATGTGGCAGAAAGTGGGAGGACAATAAGCTAAATGGGAAGAGTGAGAAGCAGTAGAAAAATATGACAGAGGAAGAGTATAATGTTATGCAATTACATCGTACCCTTTTGGAGGGTAAAGCCTATGGAATCTTCAGAATAATGTTTGTAAATGCATAAAATAAAATATATAGGGAACCACCAAAGAAATCAATTATATGGAAAGATGGTTTTCAAAATATGTTTTTAAAAAGTTCAAAGACCTCAGTTTAAGAAACCCTATACTAGATTATAAACTCCATGAACTCTCTCTCCACCGTCTATCCCTAATACCGAGTTCTGTGGATTCTATATAATAATTGTTTCTTGAATTGAATTGAATTGAGTATATGACCCTCCAAAGTCCTTTCTGTGTGCCTAGGGTACAGTATTAGGTGTCTTGCTTTGCAGATGCTCTAAAAATAGATTCTGTTTGCAAGATAGTATAGGCCGTTTTTGGAGCTTTTCCCAATGGCATGGCATCATAAAAAATATGTCCTGCTAACTTGATAGAAAATACATTACATACTCCTTGTCCCTTCCAGGAAAACCCTTGATTGGAGTTATATGTTGACAAGGAATCACAATTTATATATGGGTAGAAAGGAGTGACAAATGTGTCGCTTCCTTTATTTTCTGGTGTCATTTAAGGGGAGGAGTATGCTTGGAAACATAAACCATTATTTTTGATTCCCCATATGCCTTCCAGAGCTGTAATTTAAATGTGAACATTTTTTCTAATTAAATTTTTTATTCACTTAATAAAAAATGTGAAATAGCCTAGGAAGATAATGAGGAGTGATGCTGGGCTCTGCATGATTTTAATCATGTACCTGAAGCAACTCTTGCCTTGTTATCACTCTCAGGGAACATCCTTTGTGTTTCTTCTAGATAGGGATTGATGGGCCAGAATCTGGGACCGGATAGAGAAAGAGAAATGACTGATGACCAAGTGGGAATAAGAGTCAGAGATTTATGTGATCGGATGTGGCTATGACAGTGCTTTGTCTTTGGAAGCTGCTAAAAATGGTATGGTCAGGCCTGGGTCTTTGCCATCAGACTCATTTTTTCAATGATTGGACCCATGTGTCTGCCATCAGAGGGACCTGTTCTCCCCTCCTGAGATGGTCATGTTAGCTCTCCTTTTTTCCCTATTCTCATATTTTGTCCACAGCTAGCCCTGAATACATGATATTGGTCGAGTAATTTGGTACCTAGAACAAAAGAGATTGTATTCTGTACTCTGCACTAGCCAGCACACATCTGGGTTCAGTTCTACTTGCCCCATTTTAGGAAGGAAATTAAAAAGATGGAGAACATCCACAGGATAGTGACTGGAATGGTGATAGGTTCTAGATCATACATACTCCCTAAGGATTTTAAATGTAAAAGATTATCAAATCGAGTTGAATGACATGGGGATGGGTTAGCCTAGAGAAAAGAATACTCAGTGGGAGATGTGATAGCTATCTTCAAATATTTGAAAGGCTGTTTTATGCAAACAGAGTAAGAGTTGTTCTCTTTGTAGGGAAAATGGGTGGAAGCTAAAAAAAGTAGATTTCAGATCAATGTAAAGAAATTTTTGTCCAACAATTAACACTAACCAAAAGTAGAACGGGCAACCTAGGAAATGACAGGCTTCCTCTTATGAAAGGTCTTTCAAATAATGATTGAATAACATCTTGTTAATAATACTGTCGAGTGAAGGTATCAAACACAGTTCTTCCCAGTGTAATCTGAACCAGATTAAAATGTAATTGGGAAATACTTAGCAAAAATGAAAATGTAATACAGCATAGATAATGTTAATGTGTGATTTTCTAAGTCAACATATGGCCCGCAGGGATTCTCACATATGGTTTAGTGGCATTTGGTACCACTGGTGTAGAGAGAATTCTTGTTCAGATATAAGGTGGGATAGATAGCCTCTGAGATCCTTCTGATCTGGAGAATCAAGATTATTGTTCTAATTTTGTAGAGCCCAGGACCATATTTTTTTTAGGTTTTGGATGGTTCTTGCCATCTTTATTTTTCTCAACCTGACTGAACTACCTTGCATGCAAAGGGAAGGTATAAGTAACCATTGGGTTCTATTCACTTTTTAAAGTAGAAAACTGTGTTAAAAGTGGGTTAGCAATGTACTCTAGGAGTCAAGAAATCTGAACTCTAATTTAAGACATGCCTTTCATTGGCGTTATGATTTTGAACAAATAATATCACCAATGTGAACCTCTGTTTTCTCCTTTGTAAAACATGAAGGTTGGAGCAGATAACCCTGGGCCCCTTTTAGTTCTCAGATGCTAGGATTATATAATCCCCATCTGGAAGATCAAACTATCTCTGTTATTTGTTGTTTATTAATGGGAGAAAGTTAAGCCTCTTTTCCCTTGCTAAGAGTTTTGATCTGATTTTGTTATTTGTGACACTCTGGATGGCTTGAGAAGATTTGACTGATCTTACTAGCTGGACAGGTGTGTCCTTTCTCCCTCAATGCTTCTTTCAAGCCTTTATAGGCCATACACACATCATTCTAATAAACTAGTCTTCAAAAACTAGATTGTTTTATAGAATCGTAGAATCCCAGAATCAGAACATCAGTCAGCTTTGGAACCATCTAACTTTACTGTCAACCAGCCCAGAGATGTATTTTTAATAATAATTAGTATCCTTCCTTATATTTATATAATAATAACAGATTTTATAACTAATGTTAGGGTTTGCAGAGCAAAGTTTAGAGCACTTTAAAATTTGTTTTACTGCAACTTGCTGATGATTTCCCACCTTGTAAATGTCTGTGATAGGATTCAAATCCAGGGCTTATGAATGCATGTCCAACCATCTTTATATTGCCTCTAATAACTCCTATTTATATGGCATTTTAAAGTTTATAAACTTTCCACATGATAACCAGTAAGCCAACTAAATGTTATTCATGCCATTTTATAGATGAGAAAATTGAAGCTAAAATTAGTTGATTTGTTCAAAGTCATATAAAAGTATAAAAGCTAGGATTTTAACACAAACCTATTACCTCAAAGTCTAATGTACTTTTCTCCATGACACATTGGCTTTATACTGACAGTTTTTGTTAAATACTTTATGAAATTCAGGTGTGTTCTGCAACATAGCTCTGATTTTAGGAATTCCGACCCCTGTCAAAAAAACAAAAGGAGATTGCTTTGATATTATTTATTCTTGATGAACCCATGCTTGTTCCTGTTAATCATTGCTTTGCACTCTAAGCTTCAAACCACTCATTTAATCATCTTTATTTTTTCCCAGGGATCTATGTCAAATTTATCAATCTAGTTTTAAAAATCTATTTTCTTTCTAAATAATTATATTTGCCTGTAACTTGTACTCTCCTGTTCTTCATAGGAGCACCTAAGGACCATTTTAGGTGGTGTGGTATACTGGAAAGGGTGCTGGATTTGAGAGCAAAGGATTTGGCTTTGAATCCTAGTTGTACCATTTTTTACTCATGTGATGGGCAAATCACATAGTCTCTCTGTATACCTGTTTTTTCATCTATAAAATAAGGTTTCACCTGATCCATACTAGATCTATCCTCTGAAGTCCCCTGCCCTAAATCTGTGGTCTTATGGACCCATTTGGGTTGTTATAAAAGCTATTGGTGCTTTCCAAGGATAAAGAGAGGTAGCATGATCTCTAAAATCCTTCATACTTCTGCAATTCTGAAATTATCAGAATTGGTTCGTTAATTGCATCTATAAGTTCTCCCATTATTGGGTTTGAAGTAGCAGATATAATTTATCAAAACAGCTGAAGGTGCTGTCTTGCTATGATTTCCTACTTTGTTTTTAGAGAAAGCTAGGGATTGCTTATATAGAACTGGATTTGGAATCAGAGTCCCAAATTCAAATCCTATATCAAACACTTAATACCACAGTGCAAGTTACTTTTTTATCTGCAATATAGGAATACTTCACAGGCTTATTGTGAAAAGCAAATGAGATAATATATGCCAAGTACTAGCCCAGTGTTAGCTGTTACTATAATCGTTATTACTCTCCTTAGTCGGAATATCTTCTACTCAACACAAAAGATAAAAGTCAAATAGATAGTACAGGGTAAAGAATGCTGGATCTGGAGTTTTTAGAGGACCTGTGTTCCAATCCTAGAAATGATCTAGAACAGTCTTATGACACCTACAATTAGGAGTATAGTCTCTAGGGGTATACTCTAAAACCTTTTTCACCTTTAAATTTATGTATACTATATGTTAGAAAATAGTTAACAGGAAACTTGTTAGGAATGAATATAGAAATGAACAATGATAACAAATAAATCAAACCTGAAAATTTGAAAACTCTCTTTGTGGAAGTGAAATCTCTCTATGTGGACACATTTTTTTCCAAATTAAAATTTTATAAATGTCTTTTGGTTTTTCCATTTCCCCCTGTATTCTTCTCCCTTCTCTCTCCCAGGGAGCCATCCCATTTAACAAAAATATTTATAGATTTTTAAAGAAAAGAAAAAGAGGAAGGAGAGGTAAAAAAATCGATATAATTAAATAATATTTAGAGAGGGAAAAAACCTAAAAAATAATCTGTGAACGATCTGCCTCTGCTAAGTAGCAGTGAGATGTTTTCTTAGAGCTCTTGTTTGAGATCAGGTTTTTTTTTTTTTTTCCTAATGTTGCAATATTCAGTAGTGATTGTTTTGTAGTAGTAGTGGTTGATCTTTCTATTTACATTGTTATAGTTGTTGTACACAGTGGGTTTTGGGTTTACTTATTTCACAGTATGTCAATTCACATAAATCTTCCATGCTTCTCTGCATTCATAAAGTTCATCACCATTTCTCACAGAAATATGTCGTTCTATTCATCTTCCAATTTGTTTAGCCAAGTGGACACATTTTTAAGGGTTTCACTCTACACCTTCCGATGGTGATGTTCTGCTCTTAAATTTATTTTTAAATGTAAAATGAAAATGATTTCAAAAGATATACTTCCATGAGGAAATTATGGTGTTTGTACTTCCAGACAGTTTTGGAGCCTTTGCTACAGAGAGCAATTCAAATATATAATGCATTATCTCCCTCTTAAGTCTAAAGAACTAGGAACAGTTGTGATTACAGAAAATAAATTTTGCAAATTTTAGGAAGCCTTAATGTCAATATGCTTCCCCTATTTGACCCCACAAGCCAAAATACTCTATTCCCTCTATATGTTAATAATTCTTTGCCATTCTCAACTCTGTATCTTTGCTTACTGTGTTTTCTATTCCTTTCCATCTTTCCAAATCTTATCCTTTCTTCCAGCCCCACTCCTTCACAAAGCCCTTTCTCAGAATTCCATTCTTAACAGATCTTAGAATCTAAGTGGGAGAAACATTCTTAAAAGCTATCTAGTCTGGATTTTGAACAAGAATCCCTTCTATATCCCTAAAGTAGTCTTCTAGCTTCATCTTGAAAACTGCCAGTTAGGGGAACCTACTACCTCCCCAAGGAAGCCTGTTCCCTTTTAGGAAAACTAACCATTAGGAGGTTTTCCTTAATAATAGTCTAAATCTGCCTTACCATGATTTCTATTCATAACTTCTATTTCTGACCCTGACCCAAGTAAAGCCAATTTTATTCCTTAAATGGCCTTTCAAATACTTAAATGACTGCCCCCTAAATTTTCTCTACAGTAAAGATCCCCTGTTTGTTCAATTAATATTTCATCTCGAGGCCCCTTATCATTATAGTTGCTGTCTTATAAACATTGTTCTTATCCATGTGTTTCCCTAAAGTGTGATTGCTACCCAGGACCAAACATAGTATTCCAGATACAGTCTGACTGAGGTCAGAGTACAATAAGACCATCACCTCTTTATCCTGGATCCTGTGCATCACTTTAGGGCAACATAAGATGACATTAAGTTTGATGTTTTTGTATTTTGGTGAGGGCAGGTTTGCTTGTCATTTCACATGATTGATTTATTGATCCTGAAGTCTACTAACCCCCCCCTAGATCTTTTGACAAGTGTAGAAGCCTAAAGAAGTATCCTATTGGTGATAGCAGTGCCCCTCATAACTATCCCACAAGACTGATGTAATGATCCCATAAGGATGTGAAAACTCCTTGAAGAGTATAAAGCATCTCTACAAATGTAGAAGATTGTCATTCATTTGTTTAGCAAACATTTTATGAAACATCTTCTAGGTGTAATGCTCTCTATTAGGGAGTAGACCAGCATTCCCTCCTTTGGGGGAGTCTATGTGCTTGCCCCTGGTGATATCTTAGCTTACCAATCTTCCCAGCCACCCTTACCATCCCTTCCTCTTACTACCAGGTGGCAACAAAGAAGAAACTGTCCATATTCTTGATGAAGCACATATTCCTGTTCTCAGAGTTAGAACATGGACTTTCCTGTAGCCTTCACAAAAAAAACTGGATAATGGAAATGCTGACATTCAACCTAAAGCATGGAAGCTAGAAAGAGGTTTCTTTCTATGAATGAAATCTTCTGAGTTAGTAACACTTGGGCATGAGGAGTAATTAGCAGAAGGTGTGGGAGAAATGCCATTAAAAAAAAAAACAACAACACCTTTAAAAAAAAATCTTTTTGAAATACCATTGGCCATTCTTCTGTGTTAATTAGCAGATTATGGCTTCCTGGATTCACTATGGCCAATTATGGTTTGATTCCATTATCTAAAAGATCCAATTACTAGAAAACTGTGAAAAGCCATTTGGAGAAGATGCACCTTGAGCTGACCTTACAGAGAAGTAGGCTGAGCTATGAATTTGGAGACCTGGTTCAACACTTCTTATCTGGGTTGTTGAACAAATCATTTAAACTTTCTTAGTGTAGCTCTGTAAAATAGATTTGCACTACCTATTTTGTGAGGGTTGTTGTGAGGAATGCATCTGGTAGAGCTCAAAACCCTACATATGTGGAGGTTTCATTGTTGAATTTTTCTTTGTTCATTGAAAATCTTGGGACAGTTAGGTGGCACAATGGATAGAGCACTAGCCCTGAAGTCAGGAGGACCTGAGTTCAAATGTGATCTCAAACACTTAACACTTCCTGGCTGTGTGACCCTGGGCAAGTCATTTAACCCCAATTGCTTCAGCAAAAAAAAAAAAAAAAGAAAAGAAAAAACAGAAAAAAAAATCTTGTAAGACATAAGCCATTCAAAAGTAAATTTCCATTGACTAGGATCATAGATGGGAGATATCTAGAATGGAAGATTTGGCCAAAAGACTTCTAACCTTGAAACATCAATTCCCTGGGATGAGAGTTGGTATATGGGTGTGTATTAAGAAGAGGACAAGATTACTAAATCTCTATTATCAGCTATTTTTTTCTTTCCAATTGTCTTTCCCCATAAAGTAAGGAGGAAAATTGTGTTTATACATACACATAGAGAGAGGTGAATTTCTATAGTTTTGGTTAGTAGTAAATGAAATTTTATTAAAATGAGAAGGTAAATATGGTGACATTTATTATTTCCTTAGATTATCATGAAAACCTCAAGCCTAATGGAAGGTAGAAAAGTTCTTAGTAAATTTTCACTCATATAAAGAAAAGCACAAGACTTAACTTGAAATACCCATGGGTAGCCAGAAGGAGATCAGAGAAGAGGGGCAGTGAGATCATAGCCACCAGAAAGATATGGGGAGAATCATGACTTAGTCAACAGAGGCATCCCTGTGATGAACTTAGGAATATAGTAGGAGAATGAAGGGGATCAATAATCAATAATTCTGAGAACTGTTGCCCTTCAGAACTGGACACAGATTATTGCAAGTTCTAATCATTCCTCAGTTTAATGAGAGTCCCCAAGTCTCATTCCATGCCTAACAGTCCATCCGGCATTATCAATGAGAACTGGAACCCGTGATTTTGCAGGTAATGGTGGAGTCTTGCTTAGGCTTGTCTGATTGGTTTCTTAGCTCTGATGTCACAGGCTGCCAATTAGTGAGGTTACATGGATCATGGAATTTTCAAGTTGGAAGGTTCTAAGCACAGAAGACTTCAGAAAAGGGAAGGGATATATTTACAGCAGAGACAACCAGAGGGTTTAGGGGGACTATCACAGACATCTCTGTCCTGACAGGCATAATAATGCCAAGCAGTGGCCAGCTTTGTTTCATACCAAGGTATCATATTTAATTATATCAAGGGTTCCCAACTTTTTTCCAGAGGGAGAATCTGCTATTCATCTCCCTTGTCTTAAAATCATGGGGAGGGGGATAAAGGTTACCAATTCCCTCCTGGGGTCTGGAAAGCTTCTTGACCTTGGTCTTGATTTATTCTTTTGCAATGACAACATATTCTCCAAAGATCAGTGACCAAGTTTTTGGAAGAGGTAGCCATCTGCCATCATTTGACTTGTGGTGTGACATTTCTCAACTACCCTGGGGCCAGAAGCAGTAAGCTCCATTTTTAAATGGCCATTTTTAGTTCCCTGGTCTATTTTCACCAAAGTGACTCCACAACTGTGAAAGAAAGTGGTGGGAAGATGTGGTTTGAGTTTCTGGACTTTCCTCACCACCCAATTGTCCTTTAAAAAATTGTTCTTTATGCTGCCACTCCCACAGTTCCACTGGGCCATCAAAGATGCTGCCTTAAGCTCTCTAGGCAGTAGAAAGACAGTACTTCAAAGTGTTTTGTTACAGGGAAGAAGAGACAGTCCCAGTATTGCTGAGACATGCCAGAGAGTTCTCCCCCCCCCCCCGGCCCTTCCTTGATGGAGAAATCAGTCATGTTCTGGGAAAAGGCTCTTCCACTGCCCCTTTTGAAATAATTCCACTTTAATTAGATTCAGCTTACCCATTCATGATGTTTAGAAGACTTAAGAGGACTCCGTTTTTCACTAAATTTGCAAGAGTATTTGTGAAGAAAATCACAGGGACAAGACAACACAAGGAAATGAATCACTGAGGCTGGAATTTCAGCCGTTCATTTGGGAGATATTTTTGGGGCAGGGGACTTTGTTGGAAGGCTTCCAAACACACCACATAGGTCACCACTAATATAATCTCTAGTAAGGCTGGTGCTGATCTTGTCTGTATCCCTGCCTCTCTGGAAAGGATAATTATAAAGGTATTTCTGGTATTTCCTCCTTTACTCACATTCATTAATAATGGCCTATGGTACAGGGTGGGGCAAAGTGATCTCCCAGGTATGTTGCTCAGGTGGTACCCTAGTTAATATGGATGCCATCATTGGAGATTCCAGAAAAGAATATCAGGGAGCGGAACCTAACACAAATCTGATTAAAATCCCCTCTCCATAATTGCTAACCACATTTCACTACCAACTTGCCTGTCTCAGGCAGTAGCAGCTGACATGTGGAATGCTGAATATGGAAATGAGCAAGACTCTAAAAATAGTTTCTTGCTTTCAAACAGTCATTGTTGATAGTTTTGTATTTTACACACACATACACACACACACACACACAGAGCAATTTTGAATTTTCCAGTGTTGGATAATTGAAAAGACCTCTGAATAGACTACCATTGCTACAAAGGCAGGATGGAGGGACAAACCTTATCTCCCTCTGCACACTGACTAGCCATCAGCAAAAAAATAAAGTAGGCAAAGATTATCTTTGGAACCCATTCAGTGCCATTTTTCTTGACCAGTTAACCCCCATTACCTAGTGCCTTGATGCTATCTCCGTATTCCCTCTAACAAAACCTGTTCTCAAGAAATTTATTTATCCTGCAATATAAATGACTAATGTTAGCTTTAAGTATTACTCAGCCCCAGGGTATTTACTTTTTAATAGGGAGTCAAAATATAAGTTAAAAGAAATGAAACTCCAGGGGTGGAAATGTAGACATCATTCTGGAAGCAGGACAGGCTTTTGAGGGGACTGCAGCCTTTCTTAGGGCCCCTATAAAATTACAGTGTACAGGCAGTCATCTATTCTACCTGCAGTTAAAATAGACTTAATTAGACTGCAGGAACTGGGTGCCATGAATATCTGTGCTCAAGAGGGAGGGAGTGACAGCAGAGCTATGGTCAAGGCCACTGTGTTTGTGTTGATGTGAGGGATGAAGGAATCCAATGAATATCACACTCATGTTTTGGGGTTTTTTCTTTCCTTTTTTCCTCCCTTACTCCTTTCCCCTTCCTTTGAACATGGGTAACTTAGGGTGCACTAAAGCCCTGACTTGGGAGAGATTTCCTGCAAGATGGATGGCCCATCTTAATTTGGTACATGGGACCTGCTCCAATGTAGAGAAAAATCTCATAAGAAATTTTTGTTTTGTTTTTAAATAGTGTTAACAAAATGCCTCCTACTTTTTTTTAAGTTCAATTAAAGTATGGTTTTTATGTTCATTTTTTTTAAAAGCTCTGAATAGTCTCAGCCAGAAACATTCAAAGTAATTGGACAGGATACACTGGCCTGAGCTAGGACACAAGTGAGTATGATTCATATAATTATACACTATAAGGAATGTAAGAACTGGAAAGGATCATAGAGAGCATTAGTGTAAAGATGGGGAAACTGAAGATGAGAGATGGGTTTGGGTCACAGTTTGTGTGGATGAATCAGGTCTAAAAGGCAGGTCTATTTATCCCCAGCCCATGCAACATAGCAGCCTCTTCTCAAAGGAGCTGTTCAGTCCTGGACCCTGGCCTGGGACTGAGGGAGGAGCAAGAGCATCAGAGTCTTCGGGCTGCCTCCTGCAGGTGGGATTCTGCAAGCACTGAAAAGGGGGAAATGATCAAGACAGAAAATCTCAAGTGAAATTAAGACAAGTAGAAGAAGAATGTGAAGGGAGATGGGGATGGGAAGAGACTTTCTATCTTCACTAAAGCATTGCAAATCTGATGAGGTTAAAGCAGGACAGGGAAGAAAGAGATCAGAATAGTGGAGGAGGACCATGGAGGGGAACGTGAACTTGGTCCTATGTACAACAAAGAGCAAATAGATTCTTGGGAAGGAAAGCAGCACTTTGATAATGGTGTTTTAAGAAAATTAATCTAATGGCAGCATAATAGTAATCAGAATTACTAGCAGTTTTTAGGGTCTTTGAGCTTCACAATAAGTCCCCCTTATTACAGATGAGCAAAACTGAGGCTGAGAGAAGTTAATTTGACCAGGAATCACATAGCTAGTAAATGTCTAAGACAGAATTTGAACTCAAGTCTTCCTGACATCTCATTGCCAAGCATGCAAGATAGGTTTGGTGTAAAAAGAGATCGAGAGATTATACATGACATATTGTTATAATAATTTAGAAGGAAGAAATGAGGATCTGGACTAATTTTGAATGGTCTCCTTTTCTGAATTAGCCACTCCTTTGCCTGTCCTCTGTTAACAGAAATGACCAAGAGTTGGTTGTGCCTACCCAGTCACAATGAAAAGAGGTCCTCATTGCCCTCTGATTTCCAGAGAAACAAAAAAGACCCTAAACTTTTGTTGGAACTAGTAAAAAGATCCCCATTCCAAAGATCTCCCTTCCACTGCTCACCTGCTCTGTTACCTTCAACTTCTTTGTCTCAGATTGGCTGGCAAGTCCAAAATCTAAAATACCCTAAGGCTGTAAAGGATCACTTTTCCTTCTATACACAACCAGAAAAGACTTTTTCCCCCCAAAAGTGAGTTACATTCTGAATGGGAAACACTCTTATTTCCTTCCCTCTTAGCGCAAAGACAGCACCTGCTACAGTTTTCTTTCTATTACCATCTTCTAAATAGTACGAGTCTGCTCATCTCAGAGCACCTTCAGGTTCACCACATGCTGAACCCTTTAGTTTTCTGAATTCTTTTGGGGGTTATAATAGGACATTCTTCTGGTCTCTTTCTCCCTTTTGCTTTCTCACCCAGTTTTCCCCTTATTTCACTAAAACCTGAATCTACTGGACAAAATTCAACAAATATGTGTTAAATCTTTACTCTACCAAGGCCCTCTGTCGGGCTCTAAGAATGCAAAGGTGCTACAGAGAACCTTCCATTCAAGGAACTAGCCATCTAATGTGTGAGAGACTAATACTCAAATGTATTTGTGATTGAATTGGAAGTTTCTTCCAATGTTGTAAATCACGACCCATCGGTGTGACATTTTTCTATGTGTTCACATAAGTTCAACATAGGATGTCTGTCCCACATGCTGGTAACATGCTCCTTTTCTTGCTTGACTTCCTGATGGTACTAATGAAGCACTCTTTGTCTGGCTGCCATCCCTCAACTTTGCCATGTAACCAGACCCTCATCTTTTCCGGTCATTCATTTCCTTGACAAGTGCAAACATCTGATCCTGACAACCTTTAGTGGTATAATTATTGTGTTATATATATATATGTATATATACATATATATACACATACATATATATATATATATATACATACTTAATATAAGGTAAGGGAACTGGGACTCAAAAAGATTAACCCAACAAATTAGATCTTCTACTCTACCTTATAGCTTCCTTAATAAATGAGAAAATGGATTCAGAAGTATTATGAAAAGTGTAAAATGCACATAGAAGGATTAAATCATAAAATATTAGATCAGAATGGGCCACTGAAGGTAATTTAGTCCTTGTTTTCACAGAAGACAAAATTGAAGCCTGAGATTGAGGAATTTGTCAGATGTCACAGTGATAGGCACTGACTCCCAAGATCAGCAGTCTCCCCATTTTATTATTCTGTCTCTCAAACAGCTTCATTTGAAGTCACTTCATTGAATTCTTTTCCATGACCATGTCAGACCCACCCTTGACTATTTGTGTGCTTTTCACTCTCCCCTTGGCATTATTCAGAATGTATCTCACTACGAGGGACTGGAGGGCAGTCTCCCCCTACCCCAATGTTCCAGAGCCAAGAATAAACCTAATTAGAGGCGTGAATGTAAATTCTGGGCCTTGGACCAACATTTCCAGAAGGGGCCTCCTTCCTTTTTAAATTACAAAGGGAAAAAAGCCAGATTTCCCAACAGAAAGGGGCCTCTTCCTATCCTGGTCCCCACAGGAAAGTTGAGAGTCTTCACATAGCCATAGAGGAGACCTGCTTCTTCTCCATCTTGGGAGTGAGTGCATCCTTGCATAAGAGGAAGCACTGCAACATAACAGATAGGTATTCGGGACCAGGACCCCCTACATTTTTGTTCAGTCTTAATTAATCCTGTGACTTGGGGCACAGGAACTTCTCCTTGTCTCAGTTTCCTCATCTGGTAAAGGCAGATAATAACAAGCTTATCCAAAAGAGAACAAGCAGGATGAGGAGGAGACCTAAAATTTTGTCATAAAAATGAGAATTTAAAAAGCATTGAGAATTAGCCAAGAACAGTTAAGGTGTAAGCATGGCATAGTAGCTACCTCCTTCAAGGATTCAAAAGCTCTCAGAGCTAAAATGACATTTCTTGTTAGCCCCAGAAACCAGAATAGGACCAGTGGGTGGAAGTTCCAAGAAGGTAGATATTGATTCCATGAAACAAAAGTAGCCATAGACTAAGACCTATTGATAAATGAAAATGGCTTCCTTTGTAGATGGTGGGTTCCCCATTACCAGAGTTCTTCTGGTAGGAACCAAGATCAGTTGGTTGGAGTGGAAGATGGGGGGAAGCAGATAGTTTTAGAGGGCCTTCATATTTCAGATATGAGAGAGTCTAGATTGTCTCTTCATAGGACATAGAGGAAACCGTGTTGGACATAGAATTAGGATATCTCAACCTTCTACTTAACTGTCTTGTGTGAGGTTGGGCAAGTCCCTTTTCTAAGCTTGTTTCCTTCTTTTCTATGAAGTTGGATTAAAATATTAAGTGATTTGTTCCCAAGATACAGAGGCTTAGGTCCTTTCCGGCTGAGAGGGAGTATAAGAACAAGCTAACAGAGATGGTGACCTATGATGCTCAACTAAAAAGTACCAAACAGATAGCATCTCATTGTTGGAGATGCAGGCCCAGACAGAAAATTCTATCGGACAATGCAGACAACTCCACGTCCCAGTGTTACTCCCCCTTCCCCCTGCACACATATTCTAGAATAATACCCACTGATAGGTTCTGCATCATTTGGAAGGTATTTTCACAGTGCCCACTTCCACATGCCAAGAAAATAAAGGAGGGAGTAGGTGTATGCTTCCTGAGTTATAAAGAACCTGACTATCAGGCTTTCCCAATCTGCTGTTCTAGAGCATCTTTCTGGAGGAAGGAAAAGGCAGAAACTGGTGTTGGATTGGGGTAGAGCAGAAGGCAGAGACTATGAGGAGCTGGATACATCAATATTTCAGGAGGTTTTGTTTTGCCTCGGACTGTGCAGACTGCCTGGAGTCTGGACTAAAGTTTCTGGCAAGTGGTATTTAACCACAGCCATCCTTTCAAAACTGTTTGCTTCCTCTAGAGCAGAGAGCGAGCCGGACGGACCCAGCCTGGAGAATGGCCACAGACTTGTCTGTTTTTCTTTCTCTGAGGACCTATTCATAATGCTCAGGCGCTCATTCTCTTACTTACTTGCTCACACATGCACGTGCTCCCAGTCCCTGTGACTCAAAAGAAGGTCCTGACCCCAGTCCCTTTATTTAATGTCCCATTTCATTTTTTTCTCCTTCTGTGGGCAAACAGGTCCAACTTAGAGGCCCTGGAGGGTCTTCTCAGCCCCATCTTGCTCTCTTTGTACCTGTGCCATACACAAGACTTTGGAACCTGTGCCCCCATTGCCTCTTGCTCCATGCTTCCTCTAACATTTTTCTTGGGAAAAATCATCCATGACTTCACAAGCCATAATTAAAAACACTCATTGACGAAGGCTGTGTACTTAGAGTTTTCATTCTGACTCATTTTTTGGAATCTCAAAGTTCTCTCTCTCCCTGTCTGCCAGCCTCCTGGGCACTCCATGATTCCTGGGAAGTGTCCCCAGATTGTTAAACTGACCTATCTCAGTTAGCCTTCCAGTCTACAGCTTCCCTTTCTCAGGTCTTCTAGCCTTGACCTGGATCTTCTCAGGACCAGTCTTTATACCTTACTGTCTCATTTAAGAGACACAATTCACAAGAATCAGCATCCACTTTGTGCTGTTTTGACTAAGAAGCCAGCTAGACTCCTCACAACTTCTATAGATTCCTTTTTCCTATTGTTCCCCAGGGCTCCAAAGGTCATAGAAAATATGATACATACTCCCTGTTCTCCCCAAGATCCACAATCACAGGGTTTTGAGACATCCTCTTCTCCCTCCCCCTAACCAAGCCCCACCCTAACATTATCCCACATTAGCAACCAAAAAAAAACTGAAAAATAATCTTTATTTGGAAAAAATTTTAACGCAAGGGGTGGAGACTTGGTAATTTATTTTTGCAGTGAGTCAGAGTAGTGTAATTCTGTAGTGAACAATGTAGTGAATGTTCTTGAGGGCTATGGAGAGGATAAGGAGAAGTGATTGACTCTGGAGTTAGTGGACAGCCCCTGACCTTTTTGGGAACTGGTACTGGAGCATTTGCCAGAACACAACTCAAGACGTCTAACATTTTCCTCAGCTGTTTCCTCCTTTTGCCCTCTTATGGGTCTCTCTGTGGATACTTTTATAGGTGTTATAGGAACGAGTCTGTCTCTGCTTGAAGGCTTGTTATTGTCTGGAGGCAGAGTGGAGTAATGGAGAAAAGACTAGCTTTGGGGTAAGGAAAATATACAGAAATACACCTACTGCTTGTATGACCACAGGCAAGTCATTAAACGACCTCTCAGCATCCCAGATGATTCTCTAAATTATAGAGGAGTTTCTATATCGGTCAGTGGAGGAAGTTTCCATAGTGGGAGCTCCATAAACTGATGAAATCACACAGTCTGAAGTAGGGAAGATAGAAGGGAAAAAAAAAAAAAAGATGGTATTGTCCACCAAGATAGATAACAAGGCTGCGGGTGGAATAGAGCAGGAGAGAATCATAGCCATTCTGGTCTAGTTTCTAGCTCCCAAGAGAACCATCCTCTTAGAATTAAAAGACGTATGAAAACATTAAGAAGTGGTGTAGGGAATGTGGGGAATTGTGGGGAATGGGTCTGTACTCTCTGCCACTGAAAGTGCAAATTAATGTCTTCAACGGGTCAGCCTTTCATCTGCTGCAGGAACCCTCTCCATAACAGATGGTCATGCTGTCTTTGCTTGAATGATTCCAGTGATGGAGAACTCACTGTTTCTTGAGGCAGCTTTGGTTTTCAGTTGAACCTTCTCTGTGTGTTTTGTTTAATCTTACATTGAACCAAAAACCAACCCCCAATAGCTCCCATCCATTTGGTCTTAATTTTACAGTCTGGAACAATAGAGAACGTATTTGGAGAAATCCATGTGATTATGGTTGTATGTGTACACACATATGTGCATATGCATACACATGCATACATATACACACATACACCTTTTAATCTTTTCCTCTATAGGCTAAAAAATCCTCAGTTCTTTTAACTTCCCTTCAGGTAAAACATCTCATGTTGCTGTAGGACTATCTCCAGACATACGCTGGTTAGTTAGCGTTTGAAATATTGCTCTCAGTTTTCTGTAGAGTGAGGGGGTTTAGCTATACAATCTCTAGAGGAATTTCCATCTTTTATTATTATCCAAATATTGTGATTCTATGTGGCTTGACCAGTTCAATGTATTAGGTGATTTTTTTTTCTTTGTGAAATCACTGGAAAGAAGAAAAGAAGTTATAAAAGAGGTATTTGTGGAAGGAGGAGAGAAACCATTTTTATATCTTTATCTTGGTGATGATGGAAAAGTTTATGAGTTGCATCTGATTCTGTGGGCATTTTTAATACTCAGAAAATGTAGCTCATTTTTAATATTCAGAAAGCTATCTCTTCCAAAGATTGTCTTCCTCCCTGAAAAAGAAAATCTCTCTGCTTTAATATTTGCCTATCCTTCATTAAAGATGAAACAATTCATCAAAACTTACCAGCACACCAACCAAATCTGACAGTTAATATAGTGTTGTTCTGTGCCCATGAACTCCTACCTCTGCAAGGTAAGGAAAGAAGTTCATTTTCCTATTTTGTTTCTGAAGCCAAGCTTAATCAGTATAATTAAAGAGTATTCCATTTTGATTTTTTTCTTATTTCTTTTACTGTTTATATAATTTTCCTAGTTCTGTTCCTTTCACTTTATATCAATTCATAGAAATCTTCCCATATTTCTCTCTGTATTCCACATATTTGTCATTTCTTATGATGCAGTAATATTCCATTATCTTCAGGCCATAATTTGTTCAGCTGTTCTGTGGACATTTGCTTTGTTTCCAGTTCTTTAGTCACAACAAAAGGTATTGTGATGAATGTTATGGTGTTATGGAATTTTTTTCCTTTTGTAAAAATTAAATGAAATTTTTTCAGTCAACAAAATAGTATTTTATCTTTCCACCTTCCCATTAAAAAAAGAGAAAGAAAACAAAACTTTTAAGCATAGTCAGGCAAAACAAATTCCAGCATTAGATGTAACCAAAAAAACTATCTCAATCTGAATTCCGAGTCAGTCAGTTCTCTGTCAGAAGATGAGTGGCATGCTTCATAATGGATCCTAATGAAATCAATGGAAAGAAGAAAATACCTTAAAAAAAAAAGCAGCTAGACCATTTGTAAAAAGGCAATTTTACTTTATCCCACGTGGTTGGGTACCTTTCTTTCTGTCTTTTACCTACTTTGGGTTATATGCCTAGTGGTAAGGTTTCTTTGTCAAGGAGTATGGGCATTTTAGCATAGTAAGTGGGAATATTTTCAATTAAATATTGTTAGAGGTAATGGAGCATGGGGAATCATGGCATCAGGAAGTCTTTTCAGGTAAAATGGAAGGCGATCTTAGCAAATGCCTTAATCACACAAGGGGCATCCACTGAGAGAGTGAAGTTTGGGGAGCATACAGAGGAATAGGATGTTATTGCCTCAGTTGCCTTATTTGGGAGGGTTAGCTCAATAGTATGGGTGCAGGTTTCCAGTAGTGGGAACATAGCTCCATAACTAAACTATCTGGAACATTCAGATGAATCATGCAGTATCTTGGAAACACCTGAAAATCCCTTCCATTCTCCTTTGAAAATAGTATAGAGGATTGATATATAACAAGGAGGGTACCCTATGGAACACAGGCAAATAATTTTCACAGTTACCCAAATAAAAATTTAAAGACTTTCTATCATACTCCATAAGAGCATTCTTATTTCTATGATAAAGCAGGGACTTACTGGCAATTCTAGATATTATAGTCATAGATCTTAGACTAGAATGAACCTCAGAGGCCATGTAATTTAATCCCCTCATTTTACAGATGAAGAAATTGAGGTCTATGGAGTTTAATAATTTAACTGGAGTCCAACAGGTAGGAAGCCTCCGAAGCAGGATATGAACTCAACTCCTCTGACTCCAGAGCTATGTCATTTTCTGCCTGTAACATGAATAGTCAGAGAATTTGTGAATATAGTTTAAAAAAAAACTTTTTCCCCTTTAAACTTTGATTGCTTTAAAGAATTCTGTTTATTTTATATATTTAAAAATATTCTGAAAAGGGATCTCTAGGCATCACCAAACTGCCAAAGGTGACCTTAGCCACAAAAAGGTTTAGAACCATTGGTTTAAGGGTCCTTAATTCTCTGAGGTATGCTACAGGAAGACAGCAGTCATTTCTTTTTTTTTTTCTCAATAATATTTTATTTTTCCAAATACATGTAAAGATAGTTTTCAACATCCATTTTTGTAAGATTTTGTGTTCCATAGTTTTCTCCCTCCCTCTTTTACCTCCCCACTCCCCAAGACAGCAAGAAATCTGATATAGGTTAAATATGTATAATCTTTTAAACATATTTCCATATTTGTCATGTTGTGTAAGAAAAATCAGACCAAAAGGAAAAAGAAAACACAAGAAAGAAAAAAAACAAACAAAAAAGGGAAAATACTCTGCTTCAATTCATATCCAGTCTCCATAGTTTTCTCTCTGGTTACAAATGGCATTTCCCATCCCAAGTATGTAGGAATTGTCTTGAATCGCCACATTATTGAGAAGAGCCTAGTCCATCACAATTGATCGTCACATAAGTTGTTATTTCACAATGTTCTTTTGGTTCTGCTCACTTCAATGACCATCAGTTCATGTAGGTCTTTCCAGGCTTTTCTGAAATCAGTCTGCTCATCATTTCTTATAGAACAATAATATTCCATAATCTTAACTTATTCAGCCATTCTCTAACTGATGGGTATCCACTCAATTTCCAGTTCCTTGCCACTATAGAAAGAACTGCTACAAATATTTTCACAAATATGAGTCTTTTACCCTTTACCCATCTCTTTGGGATATAGACCCAGTAGTGAGAGTGCTGGATGAAAGGATATGTACAGTTTTATAGCCCTTTGGGCATAGTTCCAAATCGCTTTCCAGAATGGTTGTATCATTTCATAACTCCACCAACAATGTATTAGTGTTCCAGTTTTCCCACATCCCCGCCAACATTTTTCATTTTTCCTGTCATCTTAGCCAATCTGAAAGGTATGTAGTGGTACCTCAGAGTTGTCTTAATTTACATTTCTCTGATCAATAGTTATTTAGAGCATTTTTTCATATGACTAGAAATGACTAATTTTTTCATATGAAAATTGCCTGTTCATATCCTTTGACCATTTATCAATTAGAAGCCATTTCTAATGAGGGCTTATAGGATGCCTAGGAACTTGAATGCTTTTAAATGCTCTAAATTGTCGCTTTTCCCATGAACAACAACAACCTAATCAATCATTAGATTATAGAGTTATTGGAAGATAGCCCAGAGGTCATCCAGTCAAACATGACCATATTATGATTGAGGAGACTACAGGCCAGACCTGAAGTATTTACTCCATTTCACAGAGAGAATAAGTGTCAAGACAGAAATGTGAAAGCAGGCCCTCTGGAGAATGCTTCTAGCACTTTTTCCACTGTACCTATCAAGCTGAGTTGTAGCTACATAGTGTTCTTGATGAGACTTCTTCATATAAAATCCTGAACCATGTACAATATCTATTCTGATTTCTACTTTGGCAGTGAGAGTTAAGCTACTGATCATAGATAGCAGAGATACTTGGGAAGGAGGAAATAAAGGCAGCAAAAGAATGTCCAAGGAGAAGCTTCACCTTCTTTGGGAAGCCCCAACTTTCAGAGAAATGGGAGAGAAGCTGTTGCTTGGTTTCTCTGTCTTGAAAATACAGGATATGGCATCTATTTTAGAGTCCTTTTAAGTGTGGACCCAGCTGGATCTCTTAAAGGGAAATGGTTTTCTTTCCTGTCAGACTCCTGCTTGGAAAAAACCATTTGACCCTTACTGAAACCTTTCCAGCTTGGGAGCACTTCTTCAGGATGAGTACTGCGGGACAATCAGGAGCAAAGAAAAAAGAAAGTGATTTAGCTCTACATGACTTGCTGAAAGATATAGAGAAATCTGAGTGCCTATTGCTTTTGGAAAAGTCACTTCATTTCAGAAGGCCTTGGTTTCATCAACTGTGAAACAGAAGGAATTGTGCCAGGTGCTGTTTTGATCATCCCCACATAGACAAACACACACAATAACAGTCTTCTCATAAAGAGGAATATTTAGTCATTCTTAATCTGACTCTCAACAACCTAATAGTCAGGGAGTGGGAATATTCTTTTGGTGGCTAAAGTTTAGAGCTTCATTGGAAGAAGGGATAATTGAAAGATGTTCATTTGCCCTATTTTAGCTCAGGAGAAGGAAAGACCTTGTCAATAAGAGAGTGTCTGAATGGCCAAACAAGGAGATATATCAAAATTGGTGGCAAAGGGCCATATTGCTTTTCCTACGAGGGTTAATGGGAGCGGAAGGCTTCTTGTGACTATTTTTAAAATATGCCATAGGAATATGTGTGTGTGTGTGTGTGTGTGTGTGTGTGTGTGTGTATTTTGAGATTTGCTGTAGAGTTTTCTTATTCCTGGCCAAGTGTGACTCAAAAGGGCAGACCATTTCCTGCCTGCCTCTTGTGTTAGCTGCAAGTAGAAATATGGTGAGAGTAGTGTTTCCTCTAATCTGACATGTGTCTTCTGGTCTAAGCCTTCCCCATCTCCAATATCCTAAGTTTGTATTGGAATTTGAAGGATTGATGAGGATAGCAATTGACTCAAAAACAATAAAATATCTTCTCCACCATTACAAGCTTTGGAAATGATGGTTCAACATTCTTGGCTCATGCTTGGCAAGATGCATCGATGCATTGATAATAGAATAATTTTCTATAATGATACTTTCCCACATGGTCTTGAAATTACCCATGATCTAAGAGGAAAGCCTGAAGGACGAGGATTTTGAGATATTTGGGGAAGAAAGGGAGCAACACAGGGGCTACTAAAAGTTCTATAAATCCAGTGATGAAAACCTCACTTTTTTTCTTTTACTCAAGTTTAAAAGAAATCTGAAGTAGAACTCAGTATAAGGGGAAAGAATAGAGTTAAGTCTGTGGGTTTGGGCTAAGTGAAGTACAGGAGTTCCCATCATCTCACATTTAAGGTGTTATCATGTTTAGTGTTCAGAATGAAGGAAGAGGGATGTTTGTATCTCATTTCACTTGGAGGGAAAAAAGTTTGCTAATTTTCTCCAAGGCTAATTATGAACAAAATAAGGCAAATAACTGGTTTCTGGCCTTCTTGGAAAGGATAAGAGGGTGAGATGATTATCATTTCTTACCCACTACTTGTATTGCCTTGGGCTAAGCTACAGGAGCTCAGGTGTAAGGAATCTGCTTTTTACTCACTGGAAATATCTTTTTTTTTTTCTTTTTCATGTCCAGCGTTGAGGGAGAAGCCCCTGGGAGCGAGACTGGCACCTCTTTGGACAGCCCTTCAAACTACCATCAAGGTCCAATAACACACAGCTCTACTCTGAGCCCTGACCACTACGACCATTCTGCGTATGGGCTGTACTCAGTCTCCCCTGGGCAGCCACAACGCTCCCGGAGGCCCAAGCTCCAGCATTCCACCTCCATCCTCCGTAAGCAGGCGGAAGAGGAGGCCATCAAGCGGTCGAGATCTCTTTCTGAAAGCTATGAACTCTCCTCAGACCTACAGGACAAGCAGGTACCTGGATTCTATGTTCATTTATTGTGTGGGGCGAGTGATAGAAAACAACATAGGGCCACACTGACAACTGGGGATTTGGGGAAGAATGACCATCCTTCTGGAAAAGGACAAATAAATGTCTTTTTGCTGGAGCCTCACTTGGTTCAGTGATGGCAGAGTGGAAGACAAAGGGAGAGATCATTCAGGAATTTAATTTTTTTTTGTCCCCTGTCTTGATTCCAATGTAAGTTAAAATGCAGGTTCAAGGAGAATATGGCATATGTGTGTACATATAATATGTGTGTTTGTGTGCATATGACATCATACATAGACATATATGCATCTATATAACCAAAATGTAAGTTAAAGGAGAATATGGCATGTATGTACACATTATAGATATGTGTTTATACAGGCATATACCTAGATAGCTAAAATGTAGGTTAATGGAGAATATGGCATATATGTCTATATCATAGATATGTGTGTGTATATATATATATATACTATACATCTATAAAGCAAAAATGCAGATTAATAGAGATATGACGTATATATTATATGTGTATGTACATATTTACATGTCTGCAGTCAAAATGAAGATTTGTGGAACAGATAGTATATATAGTATGCATACATGCATCTGTACATGGACACATATACCAATTTGCTGAGTGGCAATTAATACTTACATTAAATGCATACTATGTGCCAAACATGGTGCTAAAGTATTATTTCAGGCATCATGCTTCCTGCTTTTTATGTAGTTCCTGCTATTTATTCCATAAAATGCTTCAGTTCAATATTCAGTTAATATTCAGAAGATATATCTGGGATGGGGTTGGGGCAGAGACCAGTAGCTTGACCTGATCAGGTTAACCAGAAAGGCTCTCCCTTATGGGCTTGGCAGAGTGATATTTTTCTTCCAGCTGTGAAGTTGTCAGAACGAGGAGGACAAAGGTGTGGGAGTGCAGGTCTTGAAAAAGGCCTCTGTGTAGCTTAGATGTAAGGGAGTGAACAGAAAAAGAAATAGTGATGTGGTAGATGGTACTAGTATCAAGGTAGGTCAATTTATAGCATAAATAGCACAAGCTTTAAAAAAAAAAAAAAAACTATTCACAGCCAGGGGAATGAGGTTGCTTATTATAGCTTCTTTCATTTACAACTTTGTTCTCTGCTGGGAAATCAGTCCCATTGAATGCTGTAGCCTGGCTTAGTATTAAAGCACCTTTCTTTTTCCTTGGGAAAACCTTGCCCCAAAGAGCGTTGACTCTATTCTACATAGGTGAGCATTGTCTGAATAGAGAGATCTTAGGGCCATTCTTGTTTCCTAATGAGTTCAGAGTCCTAGGGCCAGAGGCTACTTCTGCAGGATAGATATGGAGAGAGACAGAGAGACAGAGAGATAGAGAAAGAGACAGAGACAGAGATAGAGGAGAGAGAACGCCAGAGACTACTTCTACAGGATAGATATGGAGAGAGAGACAGAGACACAGAGACACAGAGACAGAGACAGAGGAGAGAGAACGCCAGAGGCTACTTCTGCAGAGTAGATATGGAATAAGGAGAGTGCCAGTTCCAATTAAAGGGGCTTTTGTGGGATTAGGAAGGTTACAAGTATTTATTAAATACCTACTATATGCCAGTGACTATGCTTTACAAATTTTATCTCATTTGATCCTCATGACAACCCTGTGAGGGAGGTGTTGTTATTATTATCCATCTTTCACAGTTGAGGAAACTGAGGCAGACAATGGTTAATAAGCCCAGTGTCATATGGATAGTAAGTGTTTGAGATTGGATTTGAACTTGGGTCTTAAAAATACGTCTGATGGTGATAAGAAAGAATTTTCCTTCATATGCACTTCTTTCTGTGCATATTGTATATCCCCAGTAGAATATAAGTTCCTTGAAGTCAGAATCTGTTTCATCTTGGTCCCTGTCTTACTAGCACTTAGCTCAGAAGCTTCCACACAGTGGGCACTTCCATATTTGTTCAGTTGAATTGAGAAGGCACAGAGGTCCTCCTTCCCCTAACTCCTTATTGGTAAATTCTCATGGAGGCAGTGTGATGGTACAAGGGAAAAGTATCCTGGGTTCAAATTCTGCCTCTGACGATTAGAACCTGTGTGACCTTATGCAAGACACTTGGGCCCCAGGTTCCTCATCTATAAAGTGAAGAGATTCAACTTTGTGACTTTAACTATAGATCTACAATTCTAAGAACAGATGGAAGCCAAGTCAGTTTAAACAAGCATATTTTTTTAAAAATTGTGCCTACTATGTGCCAGGTACTGAGATACAGAGAAAATCCTAAATAAAATCTAAATCCCTACCTTTAAGGATCTTTGAGTCTAATAGGGGGGATTTCATGCAAGCAATTATGTATACACAAGATATATACAAGATAAACTGGAGAAAATATTAGAGAAATTTTTTAGCATTGAAGGGGACTTGGATAAGCTCTGTATAAAAAAAAGGATTTTAGCTGAGACTCGATGGAAGATTGGAGGCAGAAGTGAGAAAAAGGAGGAATTCAAAGCATGGGGAGCCGTCAATGAAAATGTGAAAAGCAGTACATGTTGCTAGGAAGGTTAGTGGGGAAGCTGATTAAGCAGAAAGAGCCGGGCAAGAGCAATTGGTTATTCTGACCGTCTGCTTACTGCACCTTGGCTGCAAAGCTCCCAAGTGATGGCCCCTCCCTTCCTCAGCATCAGATAAATAGAGATATAGTGGAAAGAGCTAATCTGGAAATCAAGGTGAGACTTCTGTTCTAGGGCTAGCTCCAACATTGCTAGCAAGGTGACCTTCAACAAGTCAGCTTATTTAATAATCTTTGTTGGATGTGGGGGCCAAATCATACAATGCATGTGTGCTAATGAGGAAATGTTAACCAGAAATAATTAAAAGAGTTAATAATATTCTTCCTTGCATTAACATATACAATAGGCAGGAGGGTGGTTTTGAGGACCCACATTTATAGGGGTTTTGAGTTTTTTGAGGTCCCACAAAAACCTTAATCTGGCTGTTCCCCTCCATGGGGAACATGATTAATGGTGACTATGAAAAGTTAGTCTGTAAGCATTGCTCTTTTTCTCCTATATTTTTATTGCCTTAAATGAGAGGGAGAGAAAATATACATAGATAAATACATATAATTGAGTGTAAAGTAATTTTATGATAGCTGCATTAGTTGGTCAGTCAATGGACATTTCTTAAGTTTCCCCTTATAAGCATTGAGGATACAAAGAAAGGTTAAAAAAATAAAAAAAAGCATCCTGCCCTTGAGAAGTTCCCAGCAGAGTGCAAACACCCATGTACAAATAGCACAGGATAAATTGAAGAAAGCCTGAGAGGTCAGGAGGCGGGGATGGGGAGGGAGAACATTCTAGGCAAAGGGGGGCAGCCAGGAAGAATGCCAGGAGTTAGATGGAATGTCTTGTGAGAAGCTGCAAAGAGATCAGTGTCATTGGACTGCAGAGTATGTATGTTTTGGTGGGAAAGGAGGAGTGGGCATAAGGAAAAGTGGGGCTCAGTGCAAATGATGAAGGGCTCCAAATGCCAAACAAAGGATTTTGTCCTTGATCCTGAAGGTGATAGGGAGCCAGTAGAATTTACTGGGTAGGGTTTATTTTTTTAAAATATATGTATTTTATTGATATATTTTGTTTTTATTTCTCTTAGGTTTCCCCCTACACCTTTCCATCTCCCAGAGAGCCATCTCTTGTAACAAAGACTTTTTTTTTTTAAATAAAGAAAAAGATTAAGACGTAGAGGAAAAATCTGTAAAGACAAATCAGCACATCAAAAAAAGTGCATTTTATGCTATGGCTCATTCATAACCATGTCCCTGATTAGGGGAAAATGAATGAAAATCTGAAAATGAATGTTGGAGGGTCAGGCAGGGAGGAAATCTTACATTTATTTTGCAGCTCATCCTAAGGCTACACCTGCCTTAAAATATACGAAGTACCCGATTTGTTTAATCAATATATTAGCTACATACCTCATGTTTTCTTTAAAACAATAGTACTATAGCTTTAGTATGTCATCAATGCCAAAATGTACTTTTAATTTTCAGAGTTAAACCCAAATTTGGCCAAAAGATGTCTGTCTGGACCATTTGCTTTGTGACAGTTAGGAATGACTCATGGTGGTCTATATGGATTGGTTACTAAGTCAGAGCTCAAGTTCCTGCTGAGTGTAGTGCTGAGACTTCTTTGCCATTCTGTTATTTTCCTACCCCCTGGTTGGGGATTTCTCCCACTAAAAGAAGAGGTTAGATTAGCCAAGAGCTAGAGTTGCCTAGGAGTTTTTTGTGCTGATCTCCTTGCCATTCACCCCTTTAGTTCCTCCAAGACCTTGGCCCAATGTAAAGCTTTGTCCAAAAAAGGTCAGTGCTATGTTGGACACCATTAGGAAGAGGATTAGAAATGAAACACAGATGTATTATCCTCCATAGGGGGTCCATATCTGGGATGCAAATAAGGAAATAGTCTTGAAGTAGTTAAATGACCATGATAAATAACAGAGTGGAAGGAACATCAGGTTAGGAGTCAAGAGACTGGGATTTTGGACCCAGATTAGCTATTCTCAGAAGCAAGTTATGATAATATATATGAAAACACTTTTTAAAATCTTAAAGCACTAGTCTGGTATCTTGTTCCCTAATTACTTGTTACCTTATCCAGTTACTGGGAGAAAACTCCCAGGTACCTCTAGACTTAGCTAAGCCAGATGATTTCTTCGGTTGGTATTATACCTTGAAGTGGAGATGGCCAGTTTTCTAAAGGCTAACAGAGCATAAGTTGTAGGGAGTTCTTTCTATGTTGGAAAAAATTTTAACATTAAGTCCTAGCATTAAGCTGTGTCTGTTGTCTGAGGCCCAGCCTAATTACAGAGAGACTTGCTGCTAGTAAACTAGTCACTAGATAATGAATTATTTGGCAGAGATAACCCCTAAAACGCCCTTGAAGTTAACAGAAATTTTTGCATTAGTAAAAGGAGACCTTTTATTACACAGTTGGGAATACAGGTATGGAATCAAGGAGTTAGAAAATTAGAAAATATAAATAACTTCAAAAAGGTTGCCTGGGGGCATAATAGAGTAGACCCAAGGTGTTATTAATGGTGGTGCTGCTGTTGATAGACCCTCAAAAGAGTGAAGGCTGAGCTACACAAAGAATTTTCAAAATCATCTACTCTAATCCCTACTATTTGCCAGTAAGTGGGCCCAGAGAAATTATGATTGGCCTGTGGTAACATAGGTAATAAGTAACAGTGAAAAGAACATTAGAGTAGGAGTTAGAGGACTGGATTCTGGTTTCAGGTGCCTCAATGTAGCTGAATAGTAAGACAGTCTTTTTTTTTTTTTTAATTACTCCTCCCTTTATAAGAGATTGTGAAATTCAGAATGGGCCAAGACTCCTCTGTATGTTCTTACATTAGAAATTGTTTTCTCCATTGGCTGTCTTTGGATCTCCTTGATCAGTCCTGCAATCACAAGTTATTTCCTCCATATACATGCATTTTCTTACAGTTCCTCTGCTACCTCTGTTGAAGGTACTCAACGATAGCTGGATAAACAGAGAGAAACAAAAAGCACAGATGAACCACATGGTCATTCTTCCCCTAAGCTTGATCATGTTGGTATTAGTAAAAGAAAAACTCCCTGGAAAGATTATGAAGTTAATGTTCTGCTCTTATCCCCAGCACCCTAGCCTCTGAGTCTATGGGGAGCTATTACAGGGCCTGGTAAAGTAGATCTGGGTTTGAGTTAGCACTAAGAAGAGACATGGTTTGAATTGCTATTAAAAGCTGATTTTGGATAAGTCTGTGTCATGCATGACATTGCAGAACTAATGAAGTAACCAAATCATAAATTACCCCAGCTCTTTCCTCTTGGAATAGGCAGCATGTGCTAGATAGGATTTTAAATAGGTTAGGAGAGAGACACAAAGAGAGAGCACAAACATTAAGTACTAATTATGTGTTGACACTGTACTAAGTTCTGTAATATAAATACAAGCAAGGAGCTTACATTCTCTCTACCTTCTACCCTCAAGGAGCTTACATTCAAATGGAATAAGACAACTGAAGCTGAAAACAAAAATAGTTGGAAGTTGAGGAGAAGGTAGTGAGCATGGCTGACCTGAGGAACTCACCAGTCACAGGAGGTATTGGTAGGAGTCTTCCAAAGTGAGACAGCCACAGAGATGATAGCATCTTCCAGGGTGAGAAGTCTTCTGGATTATGATACAGAATTCCAGAGATCCAGAAGCAAACCTGAGAGAGTAATGAAGTCAGGTCTCAGGAAGGACAATTGGAGAACAAGATTGTCACATCTATTTGCAGGGGAAAGGGAACCCTAAAAACAGGTCCTGAAATAGGACCCTGAGCTTGTTGCATTGAGCATGAGCTTCTTGTGTTAAGGTAAAATAGCACTTGTTGGCTGGAAAAAGGAGTGTTATAGACAATGGAAGCAAGGCCTCTGTGGTGGGAATGGGAGGGAGGAAAAGAAAGAGGGAAGAGAAAGGAAGGAAAGAAGGAAGGAGAGAAGGAAGGAGGGAAAGAGAGAGAGAAAGAAAGAAAGAAAGAAAGAAAGAAAGAAAGAAAGAAAGAAAGA